>CM038141.1:121718386-121934661 GCA_021437245.1 Aegilops speltoides
GCCCACACAGCCTTCGGGCAGGTGGCCCCACTTGGTGGACCCTCGACCTCCGGTGGTCCCAGACGTTATCGATAAACCCCAAACTTTTTCGGTGACCAAAACAGACTTCCCATATATAAATCTTTACCTCCAACCATTCCGAACTCCTCTTGACGTCCGGATCTCATCCGGACTCAACAACATTCGTAACCACATACAAGCTTCCTTTATAACCCTAGCGCCATCGAACCTTATGTGTAGACCCTACGGGTTCGGAGACATGTAGACATGACCGAGACGTTCTCCGGTCAATAACCAACAGCGGATCTGGATACCCATGTTGGCTCCTACATGTTCCACGATGATCTCATCGGATGAACCACGATGTCAAGGACTCGGTCGATCCCGTATACAATTCCCTTTGTCTAGCGGTATTTTACTTGCCCGAGATTCGATCGTCGGTATACCGATACCTTGTTCAATCTCGCTACCGCAAGTCTCTTTACTCGTCCGCAACACATCATCCCGTGATCAACCCCTTGGTCACATTGTGCACATTATGATGATGTCCTACCGAGTGGGCCCAGAGATACCTCTCCGCTTGCACGGAGTGACAAATCCTAGTCTAGATCCGTGTCAACCCAATGACACTTTCGGAGATACCGTAGTGCACCTTTATAGTCACCCGTTACATTGTGACGCTTGATACACCCAAAGCACTCCTACGGTATCCGGAGTTACACGATCTCATGGTCTAAGGAAGAGATACTTGACATTGGAAAAGCTCTAGCAAACGAACTACACGATCTTTGTGATATGCTTAGGATTGTCTTGTCCATCACATCATTCTCCTAATGATGTGATCCCGTTATCAACGACATCCAATGTCCATAGTCAGAAACCATGACTATCTGCTGATCACAACGAGCTAGTCAACTAGAGGCTCACTAGGGACATATTGTGGTCTATGTATTCACACGTGTATTACGATTTCCGGATAATACAGCTTATAGCATGAATAAAAGACAATTATCATGAACAAGGAAATATAATAATACTTTTATTATTGCCTCTAGGGCATATTTCCAACAGTCTCCCACTTGCACTAGAGTCAATAATCTAGTTCACATCGCCATGTGATTAACATTGACAGTCACATCGCCATGTGACCAACATCATCAAATGAGTTCGGGGTTTGATCAAGTTTTGCTTGTGAGAGAGGTTTTAGTCAACGGTCCGAACCTTTCAGTCCGTGTGTGCTTTGCAAATTTCTAGGTCATATTGTAAATGCTGCTTTCACGCTCCACTTGGATCTATTCCAAATGGTTGCTCCACTATACGATCCGGTTTGCTACTCGAGTCACTCGGATAGGTGTTAAAGCTTGCATCGACATAACCCTTTACGCCAACTCTTTATCACCTCCATAATCGAGAAACATGTCCTTATTTACTCCAAGGACAATTTTGATCACTGTCCAATGATCCATTCTGGATCATTCTTGTACCCTTGTCGACTCATGGCAAGGCACACTTCCGGTGCGGTACACAAAGATAGCATACTTTGTAGAGCCTATGTATAAAGCATAGGGACGACCTTCGTCCTTTCTCTCTCTTCTGCCGTGGTCGAGCTTTTAAGTCTTAACTTCATACCTTACATCTCATGCAAGAACTTCTTCTTTTACTGATCCATCTTGAACTCCTTCAAGATCATGTCAAGGTACGTGCTCATTTGAAAGTACTATTAAGCATTTTGATCTATCTTATAGATCTTGATGCTTATTATTCAAGTAGCCTAATTCAGGTTTTCCATTGAAAAACACCTTTCAAATAACCCTATATGCTTTCCAGAAATTCTACATCATTTCTGATCAACAATATGTCAATAACATATACTCACCAGAAATTCTATAGTGCTCCCACTCACTTCTTTGGAAATACAAGTTTCTCATAAATTTGTATAAACCCAAAATCTTTGATCATCTTATCAAAGTACATATTCCAACTCCGAGATGCTTACTCCGGTCCTTAGAAGGATCATTGGAGCTAGCATACCTTTTAGCATCCTTAGGATCGACAAAACTTTTCGATTGTATCACATACAACCTTTCCTCACTTAAAACCGGTAAGGAAACTCATTTTGACATCCATCCGCCAGATTTCATAAATGCAGCTTGTGCTAACATGATTCCGACGGACTTAAGCATCGCTACGGATGAGAAAATCTCATCGTAGTCAACTCCTTGAACTTGTGAGAAAAACTCTTTGCCACAAGTCGAGCTTCATAGACGGTGACATCACCGCCCACGTCCGTCTTCTTCTTAAAGATCCATTTATCTTAATGGCTTGCCGATCATCGGGCAAGTCCACCAAAGTCCATGCTTTGTTCTCGATATATGGATCCTATCTCGGATTTAATGGCTTCTAACCATTTGTCGAATATGGGCCCACCATCGCTTCTCCATAGCTCGAGGTTCATTGTTGTCTAGCAACATGACCTTCAAGACAGGATTACTGCACCACTCAAGCAAAGACGCATCCTTGTCACCCCACGAGGTACGGTAGTGACTTGATCCAAAAACTTCATGATCACTATCATAAGCCTCTACTTCAATTGGTGTAGGCGCCACAGGAACAACTTCATGTTCCCTGCTACACACTTGTTGAAGTGACGGTTCAATAACCTCATCAAGTCTCTACCATCCTCCCACTCAAATTTTCGAGACAGACTTTTCTCGAGAAAGGACCCGATTCAAGAAACAATCCTTATTGCTTTCGGATCTGAATTAGGAGGTATACCCAACTGTTTTGGGTGTTCTATGAAGATGCATTTTATCCGCTTTGGGTTCGAGCTTATCAACCTGAAACTTTTTCACATAAGCGTCGCAGCCCTAAACCTTTAAGAAATGACAGCTTAGGTTTCTCTAAACCATAGTTCATATGGTGTCATCTCAACGGAATTACGTGGTGCCCTATTTAAAGTGAATGTGGTTTTCTCTAATGCCTAACCCATAAACGATAGTTGGTAATTCGATAAGAGACATCATGGCACGCACCATATCCAATAGGGTGCAACTATGATGTTCGGACACACCATCAAACTATGGTGTTCCAGGCGGTATTAATTGTGAAACAATTTCCACAATGTCTTAATTGCGTGCCAAATCTCGTAACTCAGCTACTCATCTCTATGATCATATCATAGACATTTCATCCTCTTGTCACGATGATCTTCAACTTCACTCTGAAATTACTTGAACCATTCAATAATTCAGACTTGTGTTTCATCAAGTAAATATACTCTACATCTACTCGAATCATCTCGTGAAGTAAGAACATAATGATATTCATTTGATGCCTCAAAGACTCATTGGACTGCACACATCAAAATGTGTTACTTCCAACAAGTTGCTATCTTGTTCCATCTTACTGAAAACGAGGCTTTTCAGTCATCTTGCCCATGTGGTATGATTTGCATATCTCAAGTGATTCAAAATCAAGTGAGTCCAAACGATCCATCCGCATGGAGTTTCTTCATGCGATACACCAATAGACATGGTTCGCATGTCTCAAACTTTTCAAAAACGAGTGAGTCCAAAGATCCATCAATATGGAGCTTCTTCATGCGTTTTATACCAATATGACTTACATGGCAGTGCCACAAGTAAGTGGTACTATCATTATTATCTTATATCTTTTGGCATGAAAATGTGTATCACTACGATCGAGATTCAATAAACCATTCATTTAGGTGCAAGACCATTGAAGGTATTATTCAAATAAACAGAGTAACCATTATTCTCCTTAAATGAATAACCGTATTGCAATAGACATAATCCAATCATGTCTATGCTCAACGCAAACACCAAATCTCGATGGTAGAGGGAGCGTGCGATGCTTGATCACATCAACCTTGGAAACACTTCCAACATATATCGTCAGCTCACCTTTAGCTAGTCTCCGTTTATTCCGTAGCTTTTATTTCGAGTTACTAACACTTAGCAACCGAACCGTATCTAATACCTCGGTGCTACTAGGAGTACTAGTAAAGTACACATTAACATAATGTATATCCAATATACTTCTATCGACCTTGCCAGCCTTCTCATCTACCAAGTATCTAGGGTAATTCCGCCTAGTGACTATTCCCTTATCACGTAAGCACTTAGTCTCGGTTTGGGTTCAACCTTGGGTTTCTTCACCGAGCAAGAGCTGATTTGCCGCTTCATGAAGTATCCCTTCTTGCCCTTCTTGAAACTAGTGATTTCACCAACCATCAACAATTGATGCTCCATCTTGATTTCTACTTTCATGTGTCAAACATCGCGAATTCTTCAAGGATCATCATATCTATCCTTGATATGTTATAGTTCATCACGAAGCTCTAGTAGCTTGGTGACAATGACTTTGGAGAAACATCACTATCTCATCCGGAAGATCAACTCCCACTCGATTCAAGTGATTGTTGCACTCGGACAATCGAGCACAAGCTCAACGATTGAGCTTTTCTCCCTTAGTTTGCAGGCTAAGAAAATCGCCGGAGGTCTCATACCTCTTGACGTGGGCACGAGCCCGAAATCTCAATTTCAGCCCTCAAACATCTCATATGTTCCGCGACGTTTGAAAAACATCTTTGGTGCCTTAATTCTAAACCGCTTATCCGAACTATCACGTAGTCATCAAAACGTGTATGTCCGATGTTCGCAACATCCACAAACGACGTTTGGGGTTCAGCACATTGAGCGGTGCATTAAGGACATGAGCTTTCTACTGTCCGCATAATCGCTACTATCAACTTTCAACTATATTTTCTCTAGGAACATATCTAAACACTGGAACTAAAGCGCGGGCTTACGACATAATTTGCAAAGATCTTTTGACTATGTTCAGGATAATTAAGTTTATCTTATGAACTCCCACTCAGATAGACATCCCTCTGGTCATCTAAGTGATTACATGATCCAAGTCAACTAGGCCGTGTCCGATCATCACGTGAGACGGACTAGTCATCATCGGTGAACATCTCCATGCTGATCGTATCTACTATACGACTCATGCTCGACCTTTCGGTCTCCGTGTTCCGAGGCCATGTCTGCACATGCTAGGCTCGTCAAGTTAACCCCAAGTGTTTTTGTTGTGTAAATCTGTCTTACACCCGTTGTATGTGAATGTAAGAATCCATCACACCCGATCATCACGTGGTGCTTAGAAGCTTACTTAACTGTAGCAACGGTGCACGATCGGGGAGAACACTTCTTGAAATTTTGTAAGGATCATCTTATTTACTACCGTCGTCCTAAGTAAACAAGATGCATAAACATAATAAACATCACATGCAATTATATAGTTGTGACATGATATGGCCAATATCATATAGCTCCATTGATCTCCATCTTCGGGCTCCATGATCATCTTGTCACCGCATGACACCATGATCTCCATCATCATGATCTCCATCATCGTGTCTTCATGAAGTTGTCTCGCCAACTATTACTTCTACTACTATGGCTACCGGTTAGCAATAAAGTAAAGTAATTACATGGCGTTGTTCAATGACACGCAGGTCATACAATAAATTAAGACAACTCCTATGGCTCTCGCCGTTGTCATACTCATCGACATGCAAGTCGTGATTCCTATTACAAGAACATGATCACTCTCATACATCCCATATCATTCATCACATTCTTTTGGCCATATCACATCACATAGCATACCCTGCAAAAACAAGTTAGACGTCCTCTAATTGTTGTTGCATGTTTTACGTGGCTGCTATGGGTTTCTAGCAAGAACGTTTCTTACCACGCAAAACCACAACGTGATATGCCAATTGCTATTTACCCTTCATAAGGACCCTTTCATCGAATCCATTCCGACTAAAGTGGAGAGATCGGCACCGCTAGCCACCTTATGCACGAAGTGCATGTCAATCGGTGGAACCTGCCTCACGAAGAGTACGTAAGGTCGGTCCGGCCGCTTCATCCCACAATACCGTCGAAACAAGATTGGACTAGTAACGGTAAGCATATTGAACAACATCAACGCCCACAACTACTTTGTGTTCTACTCGTGCAAAGAATCTACGCAATAGACCTAGCTCATGATGCCATTGTTGGGGAACGAGCGAGAAATTCAAAAATTTCCCACGTGTCACCAAGATCTATCTATGGAGAGACCAGCAACGAGTAGAAAGAGAGTGCATCTACATACCCTTGTAGATCGCTAAGCGGAAGCATTCAAGTGAACGGGTTGATGGAGTCGCACTCGTTGTGATTCAAATCACCGATGATCAAGTGCGAACGCACGGCACCTCCGCGCTCAACACACAGACAGCCCGACGATGTCTCCCACGCCTTGATCCAGCAAGGAGAGAGGGAGAGGTTGAGGAAGACTCCATCCAGCAGCAGCACAACGGCGTGGTGGTGGTGGATGAGTGTGGCAATCCAGCAGGCTTCGCTAAGCACCACGGGAGAGGAGGAGTACTTGGAGAGAGGAGAGGGCTGCAACCAAAGGCGTAGATCGAATCACGTGTATTCTGTGGTCTGTCTCATGGGCAGCCCTATGCCTCACTATTTATAGGGGAGAGGGGCTGCGCCCCTTCAGGTTTCCACCCCCAGGGGTGCGGCCAGCCTCCAGATCCAATCTGGTGGCGGCAGAGGGGAGAGAGGGGAGGCGCACCTGTGGTGGGCCTTAGGGCCCATCTGCGCCTAGGGTTTGCCCCCTTCCCCACTTCCCACGCCTTGGGCCTTGGTGGGGCGCCCAGCCCACCTAGGGGCTGGTCCCTCCCACACTTGGCCCACGCAGCCTTCAGGGCAGGTGGCCCCACTTGGTGGACCCTCGACCCTCCGGTGGTCCCAGACGCTACCGATAAACCCCAAACTTTTCCGGTGACCAAAACAGACTTCCCATATATAAATCTTTACCTCCGGACCATTCCGAACTCCTCGTGACGTCCGGGATCTCATCCGGACTCAACAACATTCGTAACCACATACAAGCTTCCTTTATAACCCTAGCGCCATCGAACCTTAGTGTGTAGACCCTACGGGTTCGGGAGACATGTAGACATGACCGAGACGTTCTCCGGTCAATAACCAACAGCGGATCTGGATACCCATGTTGGATCCCACATGTTCCACGATGATCTCATCGGATGAACCACGATGTCAAGGACTCATCGATCCCGTATACAATTCCCTTTGTCTAGCGGTATTTTACTTGCCCGAGATTCGATCGTCGGTATACCGATACCTTGTTCAATCTCGTTACGCAAGTCTCTTTACTCGCTCCGCAACACATCATCCCGTGATCAACCCCTTGGTCACACTGTGCACATTATGATGATGTCCTACCGAGTGGGCCCAGAGATACCTCTCCGCTTGCACGGAGTGACAAATCCGAGCCTCGATCCGTGTCAACCCAACAGACACTTTCGGAGATACCGTAGTGCACGTTTATAGTCACCCGATTACGTTGTGACGCTTGATACACCCAAAGCACTCCTACGGTATCCGGAGTTACACGATCTCATGGTCTAAGGAAGAGATACTTGACATTGGAAAAGCTCTAGCAAACGAACTACACGATCTTTGTGCTATGCTTAGGATTGGGTCTTGTCCATCACATCATTCTCCTAATGATGTGATCCCGTTATCAACGGCATCCAATGTCCATAGTCAGAAACCATGACTATCTGCTGATCACAACGAGCTAGTCAACTAGAGGCTCACTAGGGACATATTGTGGTCTATGTATTCACACGTGTATTACGATTTCCGGATAATACAGTTATAGCATGAATAAAAGACAATTATCATGAACAAGGAAATATAATACTTTTATTATTGCCTCTAGGGCATATTTCCAACAAAAACCACATTGGGTTTCTTGAAAAACGATGACTCAACCAAAGAAATGTGGGGATCTTGGTTTAGGGACCTCAAGCTTTTTAACCTAGCCCTTCTTGCGCGACAATCATGGCGGTTGTTGACTACGCCTGAATCATTTTATGGAAGGATCTTAAAGGCTAAATACTACCCGTTGTAAGACATTTTGGCTGCTGGTCTCGGGTCCCATCCCTCCCAAGTCTAGAGGTTGATATTGCAAGGAAGGGGCATGCTCTCCCAGGGACTCATAAAGAGAATTGGGAACCGGTCATCGACACGGATTTGGACTGAGAATTGGCCCAAGAGATACTACTATGAGGCATGTTTCATGCTTGGCGAGTGATCCCCCAATATATGTTTGTGATCCCATAGACAACAGGTCAGCGTCGTGGCGAGAGGATAAACTACAATAGTATTGTCTTCCTTCTGATGCGATAGCAATCAGAGGCGTTCCTTTAAGCACGACACCAATGGCAGACTTTTGGGCATGGCAGTTTGAAAGAAAGGGGTACTTATTAGTTAGATCGGCCTACCATATGCTAGTTAACAAAACCAATAGGAGAGAAGATTTGGGCCTCCTTTGGTTTGTAGGAATCTTGTAGGAATTTCATAGGATAGGATTTTCAAAGGAAAAATTCCTGTGGAGCCCTTTGGTTTGTAGGAATTGATTCCTATTCCTATGTAGGATAGGGTTCAATCCTTCACATTTCAAAGGGGAAGAAACATTAGCCTAGACCCAACAGAAAAATTCCTATCCGATGCATCAAATGATATCTTTTTCTTTATAGGAATCGAGATGCATGTCATCTCACTTCCTATGAAGTTCCTATCCCTACAATATTCCCATCATATGAACCAAAGGAGGGCTTGCTTGATGATATTCAAATGCTTCGGCCGAGGAAAAGTGTTGGACATAATTATGGAACATTCAAATATCAGGAAAGATTAGAACTTTCTTGTGGAGGTTAGCAAAACATTTGTTGCCATTCAAGGATGTTCGTCGTCTTAGAAAGATGAGCCATACAGATAGCTGCCAAATATGTGGAAGCAATGACTCGTGGAGACACTCTCCCTTATTGAGTGAACAATGTCAAGATGTGTGTGGGCGTTGGGCGATGAAGAACTTATCAAGCATGTGGTGGAGACCTGTGAAACTAATGCTAAAAACTGGCTTTCTTGAAGCTAGAATATCTATCGCGGTGAATTTGTCAAGATGGCGATCATGCTATGGGCCATATGGACAACGCGGAGAAAAGCGAGGCGATGTTCCAAAGCCCAATGTCTACCTATCTTTTTATCGAGAGATTTATCCCTTAGTGAGAAAGCCTAAAGAGATTGTTTCGTGCTTATGATTATTGAGATTAGATTTTTCTTAAATATCATTAATTATTGTTGTCTTCCCCAACATCAAATGCATTTTACCTTTACCTTCTTGCCAATAAAATGCATTTTACTTATCAAAACTTGAGCGCCGAAGATATTGTGGATAAGGACAGATTATTGGGCAGCAAAAAGGTGTCCCATACCGGGTCCGTGATAGTTTAGCTTACCGTGCTACATGTCCTAACTAGATTGTTAAGACGCGCGTTGCTGCGCCCGCCCATATTGAGAAAGTATAGATATAGGGAGAAAATAAAGTCAAAAAATGAGTGACGGTATAGATAACAAATGTATCATTCAACGATATCCCGCATTAAGATTACACACTTCAAATTCTAATGGTCTATGGCCAGAAAGAATTAAACAAGACGTGAAATTATCAGCATTTGGCTATGGAACTTTGTTCCCATATGGTTTGGAATAAAAGAATACATGAGCTGCAAAAGATGTTCATCATGGTTCATATATCAGGGATATTCTACCCATTCCTACTCATTTTAGACTAACGAATTATTTTTTTGCTAGAACGATTTTAAAGTGTTGGGTAGCAGTAGCACAGGAAAGAAGAAAGCCAACAAGTGTTATATACCCAAGCCATACCAAAGAAACCAACCTGCATAGGTTCAGATCATGCCACAGATAGATTATATGTAATCAGAAATAAAGAGAATGAAAGGGACCAAGCAAAATGGATGTGCCCGGCTGGAATAAAAATCAAACAAATTGCATAGAATGTAGAAAATTTGTGGGTAGTCGCACCTGTCCAGCAGCAATGTTTGCAATTGGGTGTGACACACACACCCCCTGAGAAATTCCAATGAACGAGCACTGCAACCATGTAAGGAGTAACAGTAATTCAGTTCTGTTGATATGAAGACATGTAGGACAATTATAGGGTGGTTAGCAAGAATTAAACTAAGTAACGGGTATGTCTGACGAACAGTGGGAGATGAGAAATGACACAAAAGGGGGAAGGATGAGAGGTTTCAAAGCATAATATATCAGGGAGAACATGAGAGGTTCAAAGCATAAGTTTCAGTTATGGAAGGAGGGAAAATGCGGTCATGGTGTGATGGTATAGCTCCAACAGCATGGCGGCCTACACACCCGAAGGACTGATGGGGAGCGTGCGGCCGCCGCAGACGAATACATCAGGATACGACATGGGAAAGAAAGGCCTCACCGTGCGGCATGCGGAGGAAGAGTAGACGGGACCGATGTCGTCTCCTACGCGCACGTGCAGTAGAAGCTTGCCGCCGGGACTCAGGACGGCGGTGGTGCAGCGTAGACAAACAGGGAAGCTGCACGCATTCACGGACTGGGCAAATTGCGCATGTCCGACAGGGCCCTCTAGGCCTACAACCTTCGCGGTCCAATCAATCACCACCCGTCTAACTCGTTCTGAGGAGCAGCAACCCGATAACGGTGCCTTGAACGACCCGCACGGGTGGAGGGGTAAATAACTATCATGAATGACCTATGCGATGACGGAGCTAATCCCGAGCGTGCGTGGTAGTGATCCAATGGCTGAGAGTGTTAAATCACTGAGAGGCTTCGTAGCTAGCTCTATTATACTGTTCTCAATTTGTGCATCTTCATACTATTTGTTCCCATACCGTTCATTAGTTATTGTTGTCTTTCTGAACATCAAATGCATTTTACCTTGGCCCCCGAAAAAATCATTTTACTTATCAAAACTTGAGCATTGAAGATTATTGGGAAGTGAAAAGGTTTGTTCTGCATCCGCTTGTTATATTTTAGCTCAGCGTGCGCTATTTTGGGAATTTTCATACTCTTGGTTGGAGGATAAAAGTGATCGCCGTAAGTAATTTGTTACGAGATAAAATATTTTAAAAGCCATGTGCTAATGTTAATAATTTAATGTTAATATTATCAGAGCCTCGACCGACCATAGGACCACCTTGATTGATCTTGTAGTTTGGCCGTTGTTGAGCCTAGAAGAAAACTTTTTCTAAGCCTAATTATATCGGAGAGTAGGAATTCTTTTTACTCCTTGATACGTCTCCAACGTATCTATAATTTATGAGGCATTCATGCTATTTTATTATCTGTTTTGAAAAATTATGGGCTTTATTATACACTTTTATATTACTTTTGGGACTAACCTATTAACCGGAGGCCCAGCCCATATTGCTGTTTTATTGCCTATTTCAGTATTTTGAAGAGAAGGAATATCAAACGGAGTCCAAATGGAATGAAACCTTCAGCAACGTGATTTTTTGGAAGATTATCATCCTGGAGACTTGGAGTTCAAGTCAGAAGATGCTCGAGGAGCCCAGGAGATAGGGGGCGCCCCCCCCTACAGGGTGCGCCCCCTGTCTCGTGGACCCCTCGAGCACCCCTCGACCGACTTCTTTCGCCTATATATCCCTACGTACCCTAAAACCATCGAAGATCAAGATAGATCGGGAGTTCCGCCGCCGCAAGCCTCTGTAGTCACCAAAAACCTCTCGGGAGCCTGTTCCGGCACCCTGCCGGAGGGGGGAACCCATCACCGGTGGCCATCTTCATCATCCCGGCGCTCTCCATGACGAGGAGGGAGTAGTTCACCCTCAAGGCTGAGGGTATGTACCAGTAGCTATGTGTTTGATCTCTCTCTCTCATGTTCTCTCTATGGCACGATCTTGATGTATCGTGAGCTTTGCTATTATAGTTGGATCTTATGATGTTTCTCCCCCTCTACTCTCTTGTGATGAATTGAGTTTCCCTCTTGAAGTTATCTTATCGGATCGAGTCTTTATTTGAGAACACTTGATGTATGTCTTGCCGTGTTTATCTGTGGTGACAATGGGATATCACGTGCCACTTGATGTATGTTTTGGTGACCAACTTGCGGGTTCCGCCCATGAACCTATGCATAGGGGTTGGCACACGTTTTCTTGACTCTCCGGTAGAAACTTTGGGGCACTCTTTGAAGTACTTTGTGTTGGTTGGATGAATTTGAGATTGTGTGATGCATATCGTATAATCATGCCCATGGATACTTGAGGTGACAATGGAGTATCTAGGTGACATTAGGGTTTTGGTTGATTTGTGTCTTAAGGTGTTATTCTAGTACGAACTCTTTAATAGATCGATCCGAAAGAATAACTTTGAGGTGGTTTCGTACCCTACCATAATCTCTATGTTTGTTCTCCGCTATTAGTGGCTTTGGAAGTGACTCTTTGTTGCATGTTGAGGGATTGTTATATGATCTATCTATGTTATTATTGTTGAGAGAACTTGCACTAGTGAAAGTATGAACCCTAGGCCTTGTTTCCTATCATTGCAATACCGTTTGTGCTCACTTTTATCATTAGTTACCTTGCTGTTTTTATATTTTCAGATTACAAAACCGTACATCTACTATCTATTTTGCACTTGTATCACTATCTCTTCGGCGAACTAGTGCACCTATACAATTTTACCATTGATTGGGTGTGTTGGGGACACAAGAGACTCTTTGTTATTTGGTTGCAGGGTTGTTTGAGAGAGACCATCTTCATCCTACGCCTCCCACGGATTGATAAACCTTAGGTCATCCACTTGAGAGAAATTTGCTACTGTCCTACAAACCTGTGCACTTGTAGGCCCAACAACGTCTACAAGAAGAAGGTTGTGTAGTAGACATCAAGCTCTTTTCTGGCGCCGTTGCCGGGGAGGTGAGTGCTTGAAGGTATATCTTTAGATGTTGCAATCGAATCTTTTTGTTTCTTGTTTATCACTAGTTTAGTTTATAAAAGAAAACTAAAAAAATGGAGTTAAGTTTGTCTCATACGCTTCATCTTTTTAATATCTTTCGTGAGTATGATGGAAAGGAAAATTGTGCTCAAGTGCTAGAAGAAGAGTGCATTAAAATGCTTGATACTAAATCTTTGAATGATGAGCATGATTGCAATGTTGTTAGTATAAACTCCTTAAATATCCATAGTATTAATGATGATTGCTCTAGTCATGATGAAAATATCTCTTATGAGCATGTCAACTTTTGTGGAGTGCATGTTTGCATGAACACACCAAATAGAGAAGATATATATTGCAAGAGGCATAAGTATTTAGAAACTAAAAGGTTGCAAGAAAGTCTTGATGTTTGTGCTGAAAAATTCAATATTTTTCGTGCCCCTTGTGAAATTTGCAATGAACATGGTCATTTAAATCTCCAATGCAAATTGTTTCATGATCGAATCGTGTCCAAAATTTGTGATAGCTTGATTACCCTTGGGCATCATAAAGAGCTTAGTCTTGTTTTGGGGTATGAAGAAATGAAACGTATAACTGAGGGTATTCCAAAATTTAATCTTGATAGGTTTCTTAATTTTGATCTAGAGAAGATTTATGTGTATTGTGCGGTGAATTGCATTGAAAATCCTTATATTGCTAATTACCTAAAGAAAAGAAAGCAAAAAGAAGATGATGAGAATACTAATGAAAGGGAAGAGAGTTCCCAGTCTCCTCCTATTATTTCTTATGATGAATCAGGTAACGAGGAGGAGCTTTCTATTCAACCAATCTCATCAATAAGGAGCTCAAAGAGGAAGGTTGAACCCACACATAATATGAAGAAGAAAAAGGAAAAGAAGGGGCAACAAAGGTAGAAAGGTATCCCTCCCAAATGATGTTGCTCCTACTACTCACTGTGATGATGATAATTGCTATACTATTGGTGCTATCCATACTATTAATGATGAGAGTGATTATGCTTATGATATGAAAGAGCCCAAGCTTGGGCAAGCTATGTTTGATGAGGATGACATATTTGAGAATATATTTTATGAAATTAATGTTTGTCCCAAGCTTGGGGATGCTATGTTTAATGAATATGATACTTTTAGCATCCCAAGTTTTGATATGCAAAGTTGTTATGATGATAGCATGCCTCCTACCTATGATGATTATACTGATGAAAGTGGGTTTGGAAGAGTGTCAACTTTAGGAAGTAGTGATCCCACTATTTTGGAGGATGTTGAATTTTATTGTGATGAATACGAAAGTGGATTTGTAAGAGTGTGAACTTTATTTAGTGATTCCACTATCTTGGGAGAGGTTTCAATCGATTATGATGAGAACGAAGTTGCTACTTATGATGATTATTGTGATGAAACTTATGCTATAAAAAGTAGTGATGATTATATTTACAAATCTTGTCATGATTATGATTACCCTTTTTCTGAACATTACTCTTTTAATGTGGAAACAATTTTTAGTGTTCAAATCTTTTATGATACTCCCACTATTCCGAATGAGAAGAAACTTGCTTATGTGGAGAGTAGTAAATTTTCTATGCTTGTAGATCATGAAAAGAATGCTTTAGGTGCTGGTTATATTGTTGAATTCATTTATGATGCTGCTGAAAATTATTATGAGGGAGGAACATATGCTTGTAGGAATTGCAATAATATCAAGTTTCCTCTCTATGTGTGAAAATTTTGAAGCTATGCTTGTTTTACCTTCCTATGCTAGTTGATTATTGTTCCCATAAGTTGTTTGCTCACAAAATCCCTATGCATAGGAAGTGGGTTAGACTTAAATGTGCTAGTCATATGCTTCATGATGGTCCCTTTATGTTTCAATTCTTATCTTTTATGTGAGCATCATTGTCATCGTCATGCCTAGCTAGAAAGGCATTAAAGAAAAGCGCTTGTTGGGAGACAACCCAATATTTATCCTTACTGTTTTTGTGTGTTCACATGATTATTCTACTGTAGTAACCATGTTTTATAGCTTTTATTTCAATAAAGTGCCAAGTAAGACCTTTAGGATAGCTTATGGTGATAGTTGTGTTGATCCTGCTGAAAATCAGAAACTTTTGCACCCAGTGAATTAGTTTTGTTAATTCACAGAAACGTGATCTTGATCTGATTAATTTTGCTCTGGATTGGTACACAAATTTCTTAGGACTTCCTAATTTGGTAGAATTGTTGGAGTTCCATAAGTATACGTTTGATACAGATTACTACAGACTGTTCTGTTTTTGACAGATTCGGTTTTCTATGTGTTGTTTGCTTATTTTGATGAATCTATGAGTAGTATAGAAGGGTATGAACCATAGATAAGTTGGAGTACAGTAGATGTTACACCAATATGAATTTATAATGAGTTCATTACAGTACCTAAGTGGTGGTTTTATTTTCTTATACTAACGGAGCTTGCGAGTTATCTGTTGAGTTTTGTGTTGTGAAGTTTTCAAGTTTTGGGTAAGGATTCGATGGACTATGTAATAAGGAGTGGCAAGAGCCTAAGCTTCGGGATACCCAAGGCACCCCAAGGTAATATCTAAGGACAACCAAGAGCCTAAGCTTGGGGATCCCCGGATGGCATCCCCTCTTTCGTCTTCGTTCATCGGTAACTTTACTTGGAGCTATATTTTTATTCACCACATGATATGTGTTTTGCTTGGAGCGTCATTTTCTTTTGTTATTTTTTGCTTGCTGTTATTTAGATTAATGTTTTGCATCTTTAGTTTCAATAAAGAAGTCAAGGATAGCCTTTGCCATGCTTATTTTGCTAGTATACATGTTGCTGTTTGAAAACAGGAAGTTTACCGCTGTTGCAAAAATTCCTTAGAAAAGTCAGAGAATGATATAATGATGAAACCTTTTGCATAATGAGATCTGATAAATTTACTACAGTGGTAATTTTATTTCATAATTTTTGGAGTTAGGGAAGTATGATGAATCTTGCTTTCTTTACAGATTGTACTGTTTTGACAGATTGCTGTTATGTTTGCATTGTTTGCATATGTTTGCTTGTTTAATGATTCTATTTGAGGATAGGAGTATTAAATATGCAGAGGCATTTAGTATGCAATGTTAAATAATAATTTTAGTGATTTGTTACAGTAGAAAATGATAAGGTTTTGCATTGATTTATACTAACCTATCTCACGAGTTCTTGTTGAGTTTGTTGTGAATGAAGCTTTTGATAAAAAGAGAAACCACGATACGATAGGAATTAAGGAGACACAAAAGTTCAAGCTTGGGGATGCCCAAGGCACCCCAAGATAATATTTCAAGAAGTCTCAAGCATCTAAGCTTGGGGATGCCCTGGTAGGCATCCCACCTTTCTTCTTCAACAACTATCGGTTAGTATCGGTTGAGCCTAAGTTTTTGCTTCTTCACATGAGTTGTGCTATCCTTGCAAAGTCATTTTATTTTGTTTTGCTTGCTGTTTCAATACAATACCAAGATCTGAAATCCTTTATTGAGAGAGAGTCTTCACATAGTTACATAATTATTTAGCTACTCATTGATCTTCACTTATATCTTTTTGGAGTAGTTTGTCATTTACTCGTGTGCTTCACTTATATCTTATGAGTAAATTGTTGAATGAGTTGATTGTCATAAATCAAATTATCTATGTTTCATTTGCTTATCCCATGGGGAGTAATGACTTCACATCTAAGAAGTAGAGGTTGTAAATTTATTGAAGGTTAGCAAGCATTGTATTGGTCATTTGAACAATTCATGAAAGAATATTGATGGAAGAGAGGTTTCACATATAAATATACTATTGTAGACATCTTTTATAATTGGGAGCACTCATTTAGTATGACATGCTAAAGAGTTGATGTTGGACAAGGAAGACAACGTAATGGGTTATGTTTTCCGACATCTCAGTTAAAGTATATTGTCATGGATCATTCAAACATGTTGAGCTTGCCTTCCCCCCCTCATGCTAGCCAAAATTCCTTGCACCAAGTAGAGATACTACTTGTGCTTCCAAATATCGTTAAACCCAGTTTTGCCATGAGAGTCCACCATACCTACCTATGGATTGAGTAAGATCCTTCAAGTAAGTTGTCATCGGTGCAAGCAATAAAAATTGCTCTCTAAATATGTATGATCTTTTGGTGTGAAGAAAATAGCTTTATACTATCTTGTTATGGAAGCAATAAAAGCGACGGACTGCATAATAAGGGTCCATATACAAGTGCAATATAAAGTTACGTTCATTCGCATTAAGATTTTGTGCATCCAACCCTAAAAGCGCATGACAACCTCTGCTTCCCTCTGCGAAGGGCCTATCTTTTACTTTATGTCTTTTACTTTTATGCAAGAGTCAAGGTGATCTTCACCTTTCCCTTTTTTCATTTTATCCTTTGGCAAGCTCCTTGTCTTGGGGTGATCCTGATATATATATCCAATTGGATGTAAGTTAGCATGAACTATTATTGTTGACATCACCCAAAGGTGAATACGTTGGGAGGCAACACTATAAGCCCCTATCTTTCTCAATGTCCGATTGAAACTCCATAACCACTAGTATTGCGTGAGTGTTAGCAATTGTAGAAGACTATATGATAGTTGAGTGTGTGGAGTTTGCTATTCCTGAAAATAAGATGAATTGCAATTGTTTGAATGACTGAGAATGAAGTTTGCTAGTTTTCAAGAAAGTTTATGGTCAATGCTTTGACATGTGAATTGCTTGTTACTTTATCGTGAGAAGTTTTATGAGATGAACTACTGTTATGACATATTATCATGCTAAGAAAGGTGATTGAAATTATCATTGATCAAACTTCTGCACCTTCTAGCATTCACACTTCATAAATTCTTTCTTTATCATTTACCTACTCGAGGACGAGTAGGAATTAAGCTTGGGGATGTTGATACGTCTCCAATGTATCTATAATTTATGAAGCATTCATGCTATTTTATTATCTGTTTTGAATTATTATGGGCTTTATTATACACTTTTATATTACTTTTGGGACTAACCTATTAACCGAAGGCCCAGCCCATATTGCTGTTTTATTGCCTGTTTTAGTATTTCAAAGAGAAGGAATATCAAAGGAGTCCAAACGGAATGAAACCTTCGGCAACGTGATTTTTTGGAAGATTATCATCCTGGAGACTTGGAGTTCAAGTCAGAAGATGCTCGAGGAGCCCAGGAGATAGGGGGGCGCCCCCCCCCCCTACAAGGCGAGCCCCCCTGTCTCGTGGACCCCTCGAGCACCCCTCGACCAACTTCTTTCGCCTATATATCCCTACGTACCCTAAAACCATCGAAGATCAAGATAGATCGGGAGTTCCGCCGCCGCAAGCCTCTGTAGTCACCAAAAACCTCTCGGGAGCCCGTTCCGGCACCCTGCCGAAGGGGGAACCCATCACCGGTGGCCATCTTCATCATCCCGGCGCTCTCCATGACGAGGAGGGAGTAGTTCACCCTCGAGGCTGAGGGTATGTACCAGTAGCTATGTGTTTGATCTCTCTCTCTCTCCCATGTTCTCTCTATGGCACGATCTTGATGTATCGCGAGCTCTGCTATTATAGTTGGATCTTATGATGTTTCTCCCCCTCTACTCTCTTGTGATGAATTGAGTTTCCCTCTTGAAGTTATCTTATCGGATCAAGTCTTTATTTGAGAACACTTGATGTATGTCTTGCCGTGTTTATCTGTGGTGACAATGGGATATCAAGTGCCACTTGATGTATGTTTTGGTGACCAACTTGCGGGTTCCGCCATGAACCTATGCATAGGGGTTGGCACATGTTTTCTTGACTCTCCGGTAGAAACTTTGGGGCACTCTTTGAAGTACTTTGTGTTGGTTGGATGAATTTGAGATTGTGTGATGCATATCGTATAATCATGCCCACGGATACTTGAGGTGACAATGGAGTATCTAGGTGACATAAGGGTTTTGGTTGATTTGTGTCTTAAGGTGTTATTCTAGTACGAACTCTTTAATAGATCGATCCGAAAGAATAACTTTGAGGTGGTTTTGTACCCTACCATAATCTCTATGTTTGTTCTCCGTTATTAGTGGCTTTGGAAGTGACTCTTTGTTGCATGTTGAGGGATTGTTATATGATCTATCTATGTTATTATTGTTGAGAGAACTTGCACTAGTGAAAGTATGAACCCTAGGCCTTGTTTCCTATCATTGCAATACCGTTTGTGCTCACTTTTATCATTATTTACCTTGCTGTTTTTATATTTTCAGATTACAAAAACCTATATCTACTATCTATTTTGCACTTGTATCACTATCTCTTCGCCGAACTAGTGCACCTATACAATTTTCCATTGTATTGGGTGTGTTGGGGACACAAGAGACTCTTTGTTATTTGGTTGCAGGGTTGTTTGAGAGAGACCATCTTCATCCTACACCTCCCACGGATTGATAAACCTTAGGTCATCCACTTGAGGGAAATTTGCTACTGTCCTACAAACCTGTGCACTTGCAGGCCCAACAATGTCTACAAGAAGAAGGTTGTGTAGTAGACATCACTCCTGAGCCCCTTCGTCGCTCTGGTGAGGAATCTTGACGTAGGTGTTTTGAATTACTTCTCTTCCCCTTCAAATTTTCTTTAGGATCACGCAGTTGGTTTTCCTATCGTTGTTCCTCATCTCTTTTCATCCGGTGCATTTCCCATCAAGTTGACTCGAGCCTCTTCATCTTTGCCAAGTTCAATCCTCAGTTGTCTTCTTTTCCCACCCGCCCACCCCTTTTTCATCTCGGAGCCGGAGTCCGTAATCGAGTATCCATCCTACTCGTGCGAAGCCTTTGCATTCTTTCAACCGATGTTTTCTCTTCAACTTATTTGTCCAAGTTGTCTTTGTTTTCCCGCCCTCCCACCCTCTTCTTCCCGGAGCCTAAGTCTGTGTCGAGCATCAATTTCATTCGTATGGAGCCTCTTCAGTCTTCCCTCAATTATTTCAACCGGTGAATTCTCGTCTCGTTCGTCATTCTTCATCCCTTTCTTTTTCTGATGGACTCAATTCAAGTTTTTCGGTTGATCATATTCTTTTCCTTGGATCAAGTGTTTTCCCTGCTCGTTCGCCTCTTGCTAGTTTATCCTTCCGGAGTGCTCAAGACATCTCAGGAGATTCATCTGTGTTTGAATTAATTCGAGGTTGTCACCTTATTCAAATATTTTAAGTGTTCCGGTGCATCATCTATCTCTTCAACAATCCTTTTCAACGGTGTTTTCTTTTAGTGGGCCCTAACCCATAGGTCTTTTCCTAGGATCTTACGTGACTCTTCTAATTCTCCCGGGGTTATTCTCAAATTCTTTTCAAGTGTGACGTAAGAATGAATCTCATAAGTCACATGCCTTCTCCAAGATCGCTTTCAAATTCTTTTCATTGTTGGCTCAACCTCTCTGCTTTTCATTCTACCGGAGTATCTCAGTAATTTTGGTGGTGTTTCCCGTCGTCATATGAAGACCGAAGAAGATTTTTTCCTCTAAATCTTGTCCGTTCTCTCGAAGTTTCATGGTTCTAGCTTCATGTTATCCTCGAGAATTATTCCATTTGTTAGATATTCTTTTCTTACCCTTCCGGAGTATGTCAGAAATTGTTTTCCCGTTTCTTATCTCCAGAGGCCATCATTCCAGAAGAATTCTTTGTCCTCACATTTTAGCTACCATTATCCAATTGTCCCGGTGCTTCGTTCAAGTGTTCTTTAATCAGCTCATGATCTCTTTGTTCTTTTGCATCTAAATCCCCTTGAGCATATTGGTTCTTCTAATTCTTCCCGGTGATTCTTTCTCTTTCGTCAGTCATTTCCGAATTCTAACGGTGGTTCTTTCAGATTCTTTTCTTTGATTATCATATTAACTCATTCGTTCTTTCCAATCCTACCGGTGGTTCATGAAGACTTTTTCAAGTTTTGCCCATATACCCCCCCCTAATCCTTCTCAAGAAGAATAAGTAGTATGCGAAATCCATTGCTTGTCATCAATTTAATTTGATAAAGGATAAGCATACAATAAATCTTATTCTTATTTCATCCAAGTGAATAATCCCTTCCTTAGAGTTTGTTCTTGATGAATAAATTCTAGTTCCAAGTGTTTTCATCTTTTCTTTTCCGGAGTTCAAATTTCCTCGGCCATTCGTTAGAACTTCCATCTAAATCACCACAAGCTTTAATCTTATTCTTTCATCCTTCATTCTATCTCATCATCCTTTTGTCACCGGAGTCCTTCATGGCGGTTCTTCATGATTTAATTCATTCTTCAAGAGTTCATCAAGATTCTTGTTGGAGGAGTTCAAGTATCTTTTCTTCTCACATCTCGAAGTGCAATTATTCTCCGTTTTCTTTTGAAGTGGAGTTTTACATTTCTTCGTTCTTCTCAGCTATTCAGACATTGGTTGTGGTATAAATTTCACCTCAAGTTTTGAGTTGTTTTTGATAAGTCCACAACAAGCTTATTCTTTTGTTGTTGTTTTCCTCAACAACTCCATTCAATCCTTCCTTCTAAGTTCTTTTCATTCAATTCTTTCAATTCTTCCGGAGGCATTGCATTGTTCATCTCATAAAGTGCCATCCCATCTTGTGGAGTTCATGTTCTATTCCTTCCATTTTCAGCCGGAGTGATGTCCAAATTCTTTCGTGCTTATTCTTTTCTGCCTTGTTTAACTGGAGTGGTTCCAGAGTCTATCTTGTTTCCATGAGCATTTGATTCTCGTCATATTCGCCTTTTCTTTTTCTACCTGAGTGCTCTCGTCTTTGTTCACCTTTTCTCTTGCGTTCTTAGTTCACCTCTTCCTCTTTCTCTCCCGTCTCGTTCCTAAGATCTCGTGACGAGATCTCTTGTTAGTGGAGGAGAGTTGTAACGCCCCAGATTTGATGCGCCAGATGTCCTCCAGCTATTCGTCGTTGTTGCTATGTCATTTGCTTGCGTGTTGCATTTTGCCATGTCATCATCTGCATATCATCTGCATGTTTTCCAAAACTTGCATTCGTTCGGGTTCCCCCGTTTCTCTCCGTTGTCCGTTTGGAGTCCAGACCTCTCGCACGCGCCCGTCGCCCCTCTCAGACCTTGTTTCCTCAGCTGGAGAAAAACGTTCTCGGAATAGGCCGAGATTTGCCGAGTGGCCTTGGTATATCACCGGTAGACCGCCCGTCAAATTTCGTTCCATTTGGAGGTCGTTTGATGCCCCATCGGTTAACCGCGTAGCCCGAAACCCCTCTCTCTTTGCAGCCTAGCCCCTCTTCACCACAGCCCGTGAGCCCATCCAAACCCCCTCCATGCTCTCGGTCATTGGATCACGATCGTGTGGGCAAAAACCGCACCTCATTTGGAGTCTCCTAGCTCCCTCTACCTATATAAAGGCCCTTCCCTTCCATTTTCGCGGATGAAACCCTAGTCCCTTTCCTCCTCACGCCACCGGACAGATCCTCCGCCGCCGCCCCCTTGCCCAATCACCGCCCGCCACCTGTCGCCGCCGCCTCCCACCACCGCGGGCCCGCCAGACCCAGATCCGCCCGCTCGGGCCCGTTCGCTCGCCGCCCGCCCATAGCGCCGAAGCGCCCGACCGCCGCCAGACGCCGAGCTCCGGCCATCGAGCCTCGCGAGCCCGACCCGCCGCCACGATCCTCGCCGTCGCCGCCCCTTTGAGCGGCGCGCCACCGGATCGGTGGATCCCGAGCACCTCCGCCGCCCGTCTGCGCCTCCCGTCTGGCCTGCGCGCCGCCGCGACCCGCCGCCCTCGGCCTCGCCGCGCCGCCTCCAGCCTTCGAGCTCCTCCGCCTTGCCTCTCGCGCCCCGTCGCCGACCATCCTTCGCCGACGCCCCGCCGCCGCCTCCCCGTGCCTCCCCACGCCGCCCCATGCCGGGATCCAGCGAGATCCGACCCGGATCCGCCCGTCTCCGGCCATCTCCTTCCTCCCCAGCGAAATTCCGGCGCGTTGACTTTTTCCCCCCGCGAGGTTGATTTTGCTGTCCCGAAAATCTTGCATTATATTAGCATGTTCATCATGTCATATCTCTTTGCATACTGCTCCGTTTTGCATGCATAATATATCAAAATGTTCATTGTGAGATGCTCTTCATTTTGTTCCATTGTGCCATGCTTGTTTGTGTCCATCTTGATGCCCTTATCATCGTTGCAAGAGTGCTATATAATGTTAACTGCTGTCTGTTATCAGAACTTGGTGATTTGTCTTTTTCATTGCATTTTGTGTGTGCATCCTATGAGCTTGATGTCTACATGAGTTATGAGCTACGTCATTCCATCTTTACTGTGGGGCAATCCATGTATTTTTGTGAGTCATGTAGTGAGTGCATCGAGCTCGTGAAGTAGGGTACTTGTTGTTACTGTTTTGCTTGGCTGAATCTGCTACATCATGATGCTATGTAAACCTGCTGCTCCAAGTCATTCTATGCATAATCTGGAGATGTTCACTAAGGATGTTTTGTTAAATGTCATGATATATCCATCTATTCCCCTGGTTGCATTTATAGCCTGATGTAGCTTGTTGTAATCTTGCTCTCAAATTGCTAAATAATGTTGTTGTCAGCCTGTTAACATTAAGTTCAGTTTTGCCATGAGCTTTGCTAGTGATCTATGCACCCTATGAACTTGCTCTTGCCATGCTTTGCTTCATAAATATGTCATCTTACTTTTGGTCACCTTGTCATGCCATGTATTGCTCTGTGGTGAGTGGTACAAGCTCACCAATATGCCTACTTATCGTTGTACCTGCCATGTCTGAATCTGTCATATCATTTGCCATGTTTGCATGGATGCTACCATCTTTTCTGTTGATCTTTGGAATTAGTTCATTAAGGGAGTTTTGTTCTTTGTCTTTAGTGTTAGCATTCCATGCCTTTTTTGCCACGTTTAGTTCCTGTAACATGTTGTTTGATATTTCTAAACATTGCAACCTGATGTTATTTCTGCCAAGTCTGTAAACTATTATTTGCAATCTTGCCATGTCCTTTTGAGCATATTCTTGTGATTTCTGGAGATAGCTCAGTGTTCATGTTTGTCATGCTTTACCTATACTTCATGCCCATGCCTTTTGTTTTCATGTTGAGATGCTGTAGCATATTGTTTTGATACTTTCTAAATGCCTAGTTGCTATTTTGGACAGCTTGTCCTTTAAACTTGTTTCATGTGTATGTGTTGAACCGCTGCTCCGTTGTGTGCTCTATATGAAACTTGCTTGATTTTGCATGAAGTTTCATATTATCATGTTGCATCCATGTTTTGAGAGTGTTTTCTTGATGTTTGTATGCATTTTGCATCAATGCCATGTTTAACTTGTTTTGCTCATATCTTCTAGGCCGTAACTCCGAATTAAATGAACTTTATATGTAACTTGAATAGGATCTCGTGTAGATCATCTATCTTAACTTGTTGTTTAACAACTTGAACATAACGTTTATTCAGATCTGGACCAATTTCGAAATATGCACATGGGGATTTTCCAGAATTGTTATATGTTGTTTCTGGCCTCATTTAAACTTGTTTGGCTATGTTGTTCTTGTATGCATCATCTCTTGCCATGAGTAGCTTCATGTAGTCTTGTCTTGCATCATACTTGGTTGAGCATCATGTCATGGTTATGTGTTGCATGTTTACCTTGGTGTTTGCTTCTTTCCGGTTGTGCTCCTTCTCATTAGTTCCTATTTTGTTGCGATCATGAGGATTTGTTCGTCTACGCTTGGTTCGTCTTCGTGGCTTCATCTTCTTCATGGACTCGTTCTTCTTCCTAGCGGGATTCAGGCAAGATGACCGTCACCTTGGATCTTATTACTATCATTGCTATGCTAGTTGCTTCGTTCTATCGCTTTGCTGCGCTACCTATCACTTTTTCTTCAAGCCTCCCAATTTGCCATGTCATCCCCTAACCTTTTTCACCCTTCCTAGCAAACCGTTGTTTGGCTATGTTACCGCTTTGCTCAGCCCCTCTTATAGCGTTGTTAGTTGCAGGTGAAGTTGAAGATTACTCCATGGTGGACAGGATTATGGTTGGGATATCACAATATCTCTTATTTAATTAATGCATCTATATACTTGGTAAAGGGTGGAAGACTCGGCCTTATGCCTGATGTTTTGTTCCACTCTTGCCGCCCTAGTTTCCGTCATACCGGTGTGTGTTCCTTGATTTTGCGTTCCTTACGCGGTTGGGTGATTTATGGGACCCCCTTGACAGTTCGCTTTGAATAAAACTCCTTCAGCAAGGCCCAACCTTGGTTTTACCATTTGCCTCACCACCACCTATACCCTTCCCTTGGGTCGGCCAACCCATGGGTCATCTTTATTTTAGCCCCCCTGGCCAGTGCTTCTCTAAGTGCTGGTCCAAACCGAGCCGCCTGCTGGTCCCCCTCGAGGAAACTCGAGGTCTGGTTTTACTCGTAGCCTGTCTCATCCGGTGTTGCCCTGAGAACAAGATATATGCAGCTCCTATCAGGATTGTCGGCGCATCAGGCGACTTTGCTGGTTTTGTTTTACCATTGTCGAAATGTCTTGTAAACTAGGATTCCGAGACTGATCGGGTCTTCCTGGGAGAAGGAATATCCTTCATTGACCGTGAGAGCCTGTGATGGGCTAAGTTGGGACACCCTTGCAGGGTATAAACTTTCGACGGCCATGCCCGCGGTTACGTGGCAGATGGGAATTTGTTAATGTCCGGTTGTAGATAACTTGACACCAGATTCAAATTAAAACGCATCAACCGCGTGTGTAGCCGTGATGGTCTCTTTTCGGCGGAGTCAGGGAAGTGAACACGGTTTTGGGTTATGTTTGATGTAAGTAGGAGTTCAGGATCACTTCTTGATCACTTCTAGCTTCTCGACCATTCCGTTTTCTTCTCTTCTTGCTCTCATTTGCGTATGTTAGCCACCATATCATGCTTAGTCGCTGCTGCAACCTCACCACTGTACCCCTTCCTTACCCATTAAGCTTTGCTAGTCTTGATACCCATGGTAATGGGATTGCTGAATCCTCGTGGCTCACAAATTACTACAACAACAGTTGCAGGTACAGGTTATGCGATGATCATGACGCGAGAGCGATGTTTGCTTGTTTTGGAGTTCTTCTTCTTCTTCTTCTTCGATCAGGGGATAGGTTCCAGGATAGCAGCCTGGGCTAGCAGGGTGGATGTCATTTGAGTTTCTGTTTGTGTTTCATCCATAGACGGATGGTGCTCTTATGTAAGATGATGTTGTATTCGTGTGGCATTGTATACCTTTTGTATGTATCCCCATCTATTGTGTAACGTTGATGTAATGATATCCACCTTGCAATAGCGTCTTAAAGATGCGCTTCTATCCTTGGTGGGACCTTCGAGTCTCTTTAGGATAGTATCGCATATTGGGCGTGACTCAAAACATGGCATTGATGCAAAATGCATACAAACATCAAGCAAACACTCTCAAAACATGGATGCAACATGATAATATGAAACTTCATGCAAAGTCAAGCAAGTTTCATATAGAGCACACTCACAACGGAGCAACGGTTCAACACATACACATGAAACAAGTTCAAAGGACAAGCTGTCCAAAACAGCAACTAGGCATCTAGCAAGCATCAAAACAATATGCTACAGCATCTCAACGTCAAAACAAAATGCATGGGCATGAAGTACAGGTAAAGCATGACAAAACATGAACACTGAGCTATCTCCAGAAATCACTAGAACATGCTCAAAAGGACATGACAAGATTGCAAATAATAATAGTTTACAGACTTGACAGAAATAACATCAGGTTGCAATGTTTAGAGCTATCAAACAACATGTTACAGGAACTAAATGTGGCAAACAAAGGCATGGCATGCTAATACCAAAGACAAATAACAAAACTCCCTTACTGAACTAATTCCAAGGATCAATAGAAAAGATGGTAGCATCCATGCAAACATGGAAAATGATATGACAGATTCAGACATGGCAGGAACAACGATAAGTAGGCATGTTTGTGAGCTTGTACCACTCACCACAGAGCAATACATGGCATGAAAAGGTTACCAACAGTAATAAGACATATTTATTATGCTAAGAATGGCAAGATCAAGTTGATAGGGTGCATGGATCACTAGAAAAGCTCATGGAAAAACTGAACTTAATGTTAACAGGCTGACAGCAACATTATTTATCTATTTGAGAGCAAGATTACAACAAGCTACAGCAGGTTATAAATGCAACTAGGGGCATGGATGGATAGAGCATGACATTTATAACAAAACATCCTGAGTGAATATCTCCAGATTATGCATAGAATGACTTGTAGCAGCAGGTTTACATAGCATCATGATGTAGCAGATTCAACCACAAAACAGTAACAGCAAATACCCTACTTCACGAGCCCGATGCACTCACTACAAGACTAACAAAAATACATGGATTGCACCATAGCAAAGATGGCATGATGTAGCTCAAAACTCATGTAGACATCAAGCTCATAGGATGCACACACAAAATGCAATGAAAAAGACATCACCAAGTTCTGATAACAGACAGCAGTTAACATTATATAGCACTCTTGGAATGATGATAAGGGCATCAAGATGGACTCAAACAAGCATGGCGCAATTGAATAAATTGAAGGGCATCTCACAATGAACATTTCGATATATTACACGCAGCAAACGGAGCAACACACACCAAAATATGGCAGGTCAAAGTATGCACCGGAATATGCAAATCTAGGGACTTGGCAGTTTTCCAGAAAAAACATGATGAGCACGAAATAGCTAAAATACGCACAGGGCAATATTTGAGGGGCTCGCCCACCATGGGCTTGGCCTAGTCAGGGAAGAGGCTAGGCAGAGGCGGGCCGGCCGGTGCTGGGCCTGGGAGGCCGAGGCTCATGCGGTGATTGAAGGAAATATGCCCTAGAGGCAATAATAAAGTTATTATTTATTTCCTTATTTCATGATAAATGTTTATCATTCATGCTAGAATTGTATTAACCGGAAACATGATACATGTGTGAATGCATAGACAAAACAATATGTCACTAGTATGCCTCTACTAGACTAGCTTGTTAATCAAAGATGGTTATGTTTCCTGACCATGAACAAAGAGTTGTTATTGATTAACAAGGTCACATCATTAGTAGAATGATCGATTGACATGACCCATTCCATTAGCTTAGCACTCGATCGCTTAGTATGTTGCTACCGCTTTTATCCATGACTTATACATGTTCCCGTAACTATGAGATTATGCAACTCCGTTTCGGAGGAACACTTTTGGTGCTACCAAACGCCACAACGTAATCGGGTGATTATAAAGGAGTACTACAGGTGTCTCCAAAGGCGGATGTTGGGTTGGCGATTTGAGATTAGGTTTTGTCACTCCGATTGTCGGAGAGGTATCTCTGGGCCCTCTCGGTAATACACATCATGAAGCCTTGCAAGCATTACAACTAACGAGTTAGCTGTAAGATGATGTATTACGGAACGAGTAAAGAGACTTGCGTAACGAGATTGAACTAGGTATTGATACCGACGATCGAATCTCGGGCAAGTAACATACCGATGACAAAGGGAACAACGTATGTTGTTATGCGGTCTGACCGATAAAGATCTTCGTAGAATATGTAGGAGCCAATATGGGCATCCAGGTCCCGCTATTGGTTATTGACCGGAGATGTGTCTCGGTCATGTCTACATTGTTCTCGAACCGTAGGGTCCATGCACGCTTAAGGTTTCATGGATGTTATATTATGAGTTTATGTATTTTGATGTACCAAGAAGTTCGAGTCCCAGATGTGATCACAGACATGACGAGGAGTCTCAAATGGTCGAGACATAAAGATTGATATATTGGAAGCCTATATTTGGAGTTGGAATGGTTCGGGTGAAATCGGATTTTTAGGAAAACCGGGGTTACTGGAACCCTCCCGGAGGCTATTGGGCCTTAGTGGGCCTCGAGGGAGAAGAGGAGGGGCCGGCCAGGGCAGGCCAAGACGCCTCCCCTAGTCCGAATAGGACAGGAGGGGGCGGCGCTCTTCCTTCTTCCCCTCCCCAATCCTACTCCAACTAGGGGGGGAGTCCTACTCGGTGGGAGTAGGACTCCTCCCGCGCCTCCCTTAGGCCGGCCGCACCCCCCCTCCCTCCTTTATATACGAGGTAGGGGCACCCTAGGACACACAAGTTTGATCTACGGATCGTTCCTTAGACGTGTGCGGTGCCCCTTCCACCATATTCCACCTCGGTCATATCGCGAAGCTTAGCGGCTCTGCCGATAGAACATCAAGATCGTCACCACGCCGTCAGGTCGACGGAACTCTCCTCGACACTCGGCTGGATCGGAGTTCGAGGGACGCCATCGAGCTGTACGTATGTCAAGAACTCGGGGCGCCGGAGTAACGGCGCCGGATCGGTCGGATCGCGAGGAGAACGTCGACTACTTCCTCTACGTTGTGATCGCTTCCGCCGGTTCACGAGGGTGCGAGACAACACTCTCCCCTCTCGTTGCTATGCATCACCATGATCTTGTGTGTGCGTAGGAATTTTTTTGAAATTACTACGTTCCCCAATAGTGGTATCAGAGCCTAGGTTTTTATGGTTTGATGTTTTGCACGAGTAGAACAAAAGTGAGTTGTGGGCGATACAAGTCATACTACCTACTAGCATGTCATACTTTGGTTCAGCGGTATTGTGAGATGAAGCGGCCCGGACCGACATTACGCGTACGCTTACGCGAGACTGGTTTCACCGCTACGAGCACTCGTTGCTTAAAGGTGACTGGCGGGTGTCTGTCTCTCTCACTTTAGTTGAACCGAGTGTGGCTACGCCTGGTCCTTGAGAAGGTTAAAACGGAGTCGATTTGACGAAGTATCGTTGTGGTTTTATGCGTAGGTGAGATTGGTTCTTGCTTAAGCCCGTAGCAGCCACGTAAAATTTGCAACAACAAAGTAGAGGACGTCTAACTTGTTTTTGCAGGGCATGTTGTGATGTGATATGGTCAAGACGTGATGCTATATTTTATTGTATGAGATGATCATGTTTTGTAACCGAAGTTATCGGCAACTGGCAGGAGCCATATGGTTGTCGCTTTATTGTATGAAATGCAATCGCCCTGTAATGCTTTACTTTATCACTAAGCGGTAGCGATAGTCGTAGAAGCATAAGATTGGCGAGACGACAACGATGCTACGATGGAGATCAAGGTGTCGCTACCGGTGGCGATGGTGATCATGATGGTGCTGCAGAGATGGAGATCACGAAGCACAAGATGATGATGACCATATCATATCACTTATATTGATTTGCATGTGATGTTTATCTTTTATGCATCTTATCTTGCTTTGATTGACGGTAGCATTATAAGATGATCTCTCACTAAATTATCAAGAAGTGTTCTCCCGAGTATGCACCATTGCCAAAGTTCGTCGTGCCCGGACACCACGTGATGATCGGGTGTGATAAGCTCTCACGTCCATCTACAACGGGTGCAAGCCAGTTTTGCACCGCAGAATACTCGGGTTATACTTGACGAGCCTAGCATATGCAGATATGGCCTCGAACACGGAGACCGAAAGGTCGGCGTGAATCATATAGTAGATATGATCAACATAAGATGTTCACCATTGAAAACTACTCCATTTCACGTGATGATCGGTTATGGTTTAGTTGATTTGGATCACGTGATCACTTAGATGACTAGAGATGTCTATCTAAGTGGGAGTTCTTAAGTAATATGATTAATTGAACTTAAATTTATCATGAACTTAGTACCGATAGTATCTTGCTTGTTTATGTTTGATTGTAGATAGATGGCTCGTCTTTGTTGTTCCGTTGAATTTTAATGCGTTCCTTGAGAAAGCAAAGTTGAAAGATGATGGTAGCAATTACACGGATCGGGTCCGTAACTGAGGATTATCCTCATTGCTGCATGAAGAGTTACGTCTGGATGCACCGCTAGGTGCCAGAGCTCACTACAGAGCAACACCGGATGTTATGAACGTCTGGCGAGCAAAGTCGATGACTACTCTATAGTTCAAGTGTGCCATGCTTTACGGCTTAGAACCGGGACTTCAACGACGTTTTGAACGTCATGGAGCATATGAGATGTTCCAGAGTTGAAGTTGATATTCCAACAGTAATGCCCGGATTGAGAGATATGAAGTCTCCAATAAGTTCTATAGCTGCAAGATGGAGGAGAATAGTTCGTCGGTGAGCACATACTCAAAATGTCCGGGTATTACAATCACTTGACTCAACTGGGAGTTAATCTTCCGGATGATTGTGTCATTGATGAATTCTTCAATCACGCCACCAAGCTACAAAGGCTTCATGATGAACTATAATATGCAAGGGTTAGTAAAGACTATACCGAGCTCTTCGCAATGCTAAAGGCTGCGGAGGTAGAAATCAAGAAGGAACATCAAGTGTTGATGGTCAATAAGACCACTAGTTTCAAGAAGAAAGGCAAAGGGAAGAAGAAGGAACTTCAAGAAGAACAGCAAGCAAGTTCTTTGCTCGGGAGAAGAAACCCAAGTCTGGACCTAAGCCCTGAAATCGAGTGCTTCTACCGCAAGCGCATAGTCCTTTGGAAGCGGAACTGCCCCAAGTATTTGGCGGATAAGAAGGATGGCAAGGTGAACAAAGGTATATGTGATATACATGTTATTGATGTGTACCTTACTAGAGCTCGCAGTAGCACCGGGTATTTGATATTGGTTACATTGCTAATATTTGCAACTCTAAACAGGACTACGGATAAGCTTAACACCGGCAAAGGACGAGGTGACGATCTTGGCGTGGGAAATGGTTCCAAAGTCGATGTGATCGCGGTCGCACGCTACCTCTACATCTACCTTGGGATTAGTTTTAGACCTAAATAATTGTTATTTGGTGCTGCGTTGAGCATGAACATTATATCTGGATCTTGTTTGATGCGAGACGGTTATTCATTTAAATCGAGAGAATAATGGTTGTTCTATTTATATGAGTAATATCTTTTATGGTCATGCACCCTTGAAGAGTGGTCTATTTTGATGAATCTCGATAGTAGTGATACACATATTCATAATGTTGAAACCAAAAGATGAAGAGTTGATAATGATAGTGCAACTTATTTGTGGCACTCGCCGTTTAGGTCATATCGATTGTAAAGCGCATGAAGAAACTCCATCTTGATGGACTTTTGGAGTCACTTGATTATGAATCACTTGGCACTTGCGAACCGTGCCTCATGGGCAAGATGACTAGAACCCGTTCTCGGTACTATGGAGAGAGCAACAGATTTGTTGGAAATCATACATACTGTATGTATGTGGTCCGATGAATGTTGAGGCTCGTGGCGGATATCGTTATTTTCTCACCTTCATCGATGATTTAAGCAGATATGGGTATATCTACTTAATGAAACATAAATCTGAAACATTTGAAAAGTTCAAAGAATTTCAGAGTGAAGTTGAAAATCATCGTAATAAGAAAATTAAGTTTCTACGATCGATCGTGGAGGTGAATATTTGAGTTACGAGTTTGGTCTACATTTGAAACAATGCGGAATAGTTTCACAACTCACGCCACCCGAACACCACAGCAGTAATGGTGTGTCCGAACGTCGATGTCGTACTTTACTAGATATGGTGCGATCTATGATGTCTCTTACAGATTTACCGCTATCGTTTTGGGGTTATGCTCTAGAGACGGCCGCATTCACACTGAATAGAACACCGTCAAAATCCGTTGAGACGACACCTTATGAACTATGGTTTAGCAAGAAACCAAAGTTGTCGTTTCTTAAAGTTTGGGGATGCGATGCTTATGTGAAAAAGCTTCAACTGATAAGCTCGAGCCCAAATCGAGAAATGTGTCTTCATAGGATACCCAAAGGAGACAGTTGGGTACACCTTCTATCACAGATCCGAAGGCAAGACATTTGTTGTTAAGAATGGATCCTTTCTAGAGAAGGAGTTTCTCTCGAAAGAAGTGAGTGGGAGGAAAGTAGAACTTGATGAGGTAATTGTACCATCTCCCTTACTTGAAAGTAGTTTGTCGCAGAAACCGGTTTCGAGACATCTACACCAAGTAGTGAGGAAGTTGATGATGTTGATCATGAAACTTTAGATCAAGTCACTCTGTAACCTCGTAGATCAACGAGTAAGATCCGCACTGAGTGGTACGGTAATCCTGTTCGAAATCATGCTACTAGATCATGATGAACCTCGAACTATGAAGAAGCGATGGTGAGCCCAGATTCGCAAAATGGCTTGAGGCCATGAAATCTGAGATGGGATCCATGTATGAAAACAAAGTATGGACTTTGGTTGACTTGCCCGAGGGTAGGCAAGCAATAGAAAACAAGTGGATCTTCAAGAAGAAGACCGACACGACGGTAATGTTATTGTCTACAAAGCTCGACTTGTCGCAAAGGGTTTCGACAAGTTCAAGGGGTTGACTACGATGAGACCTTCTCACCAGAAGCGATGCTTAAGTCTGTCCGAATCATGTTAGCAATTGCCGCATTTTATGATTATGAAATTTGGCAAATGGATGTAAAGACTGCATTCTGAATGGATTTCTAGAAGAAGAGTTGTATATGATGCAACCGAAGGTTTTATCGATCCAAAGGGAGCTAACAAAGTATGCAAGCTCCAGCGATCCATTTATGGACTGGTGCAAGCATCTCGGAGTTGGAATAAGCGCTTTGATAGTGTGATCAAAGCATTTGGGTTCATCTGAGACTTTTGGAGAAGCTTTGTATTTACAAGAAAGTGAGTGGGAGCTCTGTAGCATTTACGATATTATATGTAGATGACATATTGCTGATCGGAAATGATATAGAATTCTGGATAGCATAAAGGGATACTTGAATAAGAGTTTTCAATGAAAGACCTCGGTGAAGCTACCTACATATTGGGCATTAAGATCTATAGAGATAGATCAAGACGCTTAATTGGACTTTCACAAAGCACATACCTTGACAAATTTTTGAAGAAGTTCAAAATGGATCAAGCAAAGAAAGGGTTCTTGCCGTGTTACAAGGTGTGAAGTTGAGTAAGACTCAATGCCCGACCACTGCAGAAGATAGAGAGAAAATGAAAGATGTTCCTATGCTTCACCATAGGCTCTATCATGTATGCAATCTGTGTACCAGACCTGATGTGTGCCTTGCTATAAGTTTAGCAGGAGGTACCAAAGTAATCCAGAGTGGATCATGGACAGCGGTCAAGAACATCTGAAATACGAAAAGGACTAATGATATGTTTATATGGAGGTGACAAAGAGCTCATCGTGGCGGTTACGTTGATGCAAGCTTTGACACCGATCCGACGATTCTAAATCGCAGACGGATCGATTTACACTAAGCGGAGGAGCTGTCGGTTGGTGCAGTTCTAAACAAAGCGTCGTGGCGGGATCTACATGTGAAGCGGAGTACATAGCAGCCGAAGCAGCTAATGAAGGAGTGCGGATGAAGGAGTTCATATCCGCTCTAGGTGTCATACCTAGTGCATCGGGTCCAATGAAAATCTTCTGTGACAATACTAGAGCAATTGCCTTGGCAAAGGAATCCAGATTTCACAAGAGGACCAAGCACATCAAGAGACGCTTCAATTCCATCCGGGATTTAGTCCAGGTGGGAGACATAGAGATTTGCAAGATACATACGGATCTGAATGTAGCAGACCCGTTGACTAAGCCTCTTCCACGAGCAAAACATGATCAACACCAAGACTCCATAGGTGTTAGAATCATTACTATGTAATCTAGATTATTGACTCTAGTGCAAGTGGGAGACTGAAGGAAATATGCCCTAGAGGCAATAATAAAGTTATTATTTATTTCCTTATTTCATGATAAATGTTTATCATTCATGCTAGAATTGTATTAACCGGAAACATGATACATGTGTGAATGCATAGACAAAACAATATGTCACTAGTATGCCTCTACTATACTAGCTTGTTAATCAAAGATGGTTATGTTTCCGACCATGAACAAAGAGTTGTTATTTGATTAACAAGGTCACATCATTAGTAGAATGATCGATTGACATGACCCATTCCATTAGCTTAGCACTCGATCGTTTAGTATGTTGCTACTGCTTTTATCCATGACTTATACATGTTCTCGTAACTATGAGATTATGCAACTCCGTTTACGGAGGAACACTTTGGGTGCTACCAAACATCACAACATAATCGGGTGATTATAAAGGAGTACTACAGGTGTCTCCAAAGGCAGATGTTGGGTTGGCGTTTCGAGATTAGGTTTTGTCACTCCGATTGCTCTGGAGAGGTATCTCTGGGCCCTCTCGGTAATACACATCATGAAGCCTTGCAAGCATTACAACTAACGAGTTAGCTGTAAGATGATGTATTACGGAGCGAGTAAAGAGACTTGCGGTAGCGAGATTGAACTAGGTATTGGATACCGACGATCGAATCTCGGGCAAGTAACATACCGATGACAAAGGGAACAACGTATGTTGTTATGCGGTCGACCGATAAAGATCTTCGTAGAATATGTAGGAGCCAATATGGGCATCCAGGTCCGCTATTGGTTATTGACCGGAGATGTGTCTCGGTCATGTCTACATTGTTCTCGAACCGTAGGGTCCGCACGCTTAAGGTTTCATGGACTGTTATATTATGAGTTTATGTATTTTGATGTACCGAAGAAGTTCGAGTCCGGATGTGATCACGGACATGACGAGGAGTCTCGAAATGGTCGAGACATAAAGATTGATATATTGGAAGCCTATATTTGGAGTTCGAATGGTTCGGGTGAAATCGGATTTTACGGAAAACCGGGGTTACGGAACCCTCCGGAGGCTATTGGGCCTTAGTGGGCCTCGAGGGAGAAGAGGAGGGGCCGGCCGGGGCAGGCAGCGCCCCCCCCTAGTCCGAATAGGACAAGGAGGGGGGCGCGCCTTCCTTCTTCCCCTCCCCAATCCTACTCCAACTAGGAAAGGGGAGTCCTACTCCGGTGGGAGTAGGACTCCTCCGCCGCCTCCTTAGGCGGCCGCACCTCCCCTCCCTCCTTTATATAGGCGGGGGCACCCTAGGACACACAAGTTTGATCTACGGATCGTTCCTTAGCCGTGTGCGGTGCCCCTTCCACCATATTCCACCTCGATCATATCGTTGCGAAGCTTAAGCGAAGCTTCTGCCGATAGAACATCAAGATCGTCACCACACCGTCGTCTTGTGGAACTCTCCTCGACACTCGGCTGGATCGGAGTTCGAGGGGCGTCATCGAGCTGTACGTATGTCAAGAACTTCGGGCGCCGGAGTAACGCCGGGATCGGTCGGATCGCGAGGAGAACGTCGACTACTTCCTCTACGTTGTGATCGCTTCCGCTTCGGTCTACGAGGGTACGTAGACAACACTCTCCCCTCTCGTTGCTATGCATCACCATGATCTTGTCTGTGCATAGGAATTTTTTTGAAATTACTACGTTCCCCAACAGTGATCAATGGGGTGGATGTGCGTGTGCTCGCACGCACGCACGAAAGACGAAGGGCGCGTCGACGGCGGTTGGCGGCGGCTCAACGGGAGGACGACGACGAGGGGCGGTGCTGGCGGGTCGACGAGGCTGGGAACGGACGGATCCGAGGGCAGGGGTCCCTGATCCGGCGACGAACGACGGCGGTGACGAGCTTCCAGGGCAGAGGCGGCTCCCGATCTCGGGCGGTGGCGGCCATGGCAGAGCTCCTGCGGGAGCGAGAGTGAGAGAGAAGAAGGAGAAGGTAGGGGAAGGAGGAGCAGGGGAGGTGAGGTCCGGCCTGGTGAAGGTCGCCGACGGCGGTTCCGACGAGCTGGACGAGGTGGCGGTGGCGCTTGTCGCCAGCGTGGGGAGGAGATCGGGATCGGGCTCCACCCGATCCAGGTCGAGCAGGGGGAGCGGGGAGCTCGGGGCTGCGCGCTTCGATGGGCTTCCCAAGGCCCGATCTGGGTCCTGGCGGGCCGCGCGGAGGTGGGGGAGGCCAGGGGCAACGTGGCAAGCACCGGTTGGCCACGGGCGTCTGAGAGGTGGCGGCTGGCCAATCGGGGTGCGCCAAGTGGCGGCGGCGAGGTGGCCTGCGCCGGATTTCGAGGAGAAGGCGGCGGCGCGTGATCCGAGGAAGAGGTGGGAGGTGGCTGGCGGCACGGAATCTGAGGAGGGGAATTGTCTGCTGCCAAAAATGGAAGGGGAGGCTTCCTTTTATAGGCAGGGTTACGGTTTGAGGGGTTAGGAGGGGTTTTGGAGCCTCCGATCGCGATCCAACGGATCCGATCGAGAGAGGGGTTAGGTAGGCCTAGGTGGGCTGATGGTGGCTGTGTAGAAGGCCGTGGGCTGAGAGGAGAGAAGAGAAAAGCGGCCCAGCATCAGTTTTCAGAGACCGAAAACATCCGACGAAAATACCGGCAATGGTGCCGCTTTATATTTAACAGTTGGGCTATCAAACGAGCTCCGAATGCGACGAAACTTGACAGGCGCTCTATCTACACTATAATAAGACCACACGCCAAGTTTCAACCCATTCCGAGAACATTTTCCGGCCACTCATAAAACGAGGTCTGAGAGGTGCGGCGGGTGCATGTGAGAGTGTCGGAACGCGAAACGGACAACGGGGAAAAGGACCGAATGCAAGTTTTGAAAATATGAGGATGCAATGCAGATGATGACATGGCAAATTGCAACACGCAAGCAAATGACATGGCAATGACGGCGAATAACTGGAAGACACCTGGCGCAATCGAATCCGGGGCGTTACAACTCTCCTCCACTAACAAGAGATCTCGTCCCGAGATCTTAGGAACGAGACGGGAGAGAAAGAGGAAGAGGTGAAGTAAGAACACAAGAGGAAAGGTGAACAAAGACGAGAGCACTTGGGTAGAAAGAGAAAAGGCGAATATGACAAGAATCAAATGCTCATGGAAACAAGATAGACTCTGAAACCACTCCGGTTAAACAAGGCAGAAAAGAATAAGCACGAAAGAATTTGGACAACACTCCGGCTGAAAATGGAAGGAATAGAACATGAACTCCACAAGATGGGATGGCACTTGATGAGATGAACAACACAATGCCTCCAGAAGAATTGAAAGAATGGAAGGAAAAGAACTTAGAAGGAAGGGTTGAACGGAGTTGTTGAGAAAATCAACAATGAAAGAATAAGCTTGCTGTGGACTTATCCAAAAACAACTCAAAACTTGAGGTGAAATTATGCCACAACCAAATGCTTGAATATCTGGGAATAACGAAGAAATGCAAAACTCCACTTGAAAAGAATACAGAGAATTAATTGCACTTCGAGATGCGAGAAGAAAAGATACTTGAACTCCACCAACAAAAATCTTGATGAACTCTTGGAGAATGAATTAAATCATGAAGAACCACCATGAAGAACTCCGGTGACAAAAAAGGATGATGAGATAGAATAAAGGATGAAAGAATAAGATTAAAGCTTGCGGTGACTTAGATGGAGGTTCCGGCGAAAGAAAAGATGAAAATACTTGAAACTAGAATTTATTCCTCAAGAACAAACTCTAAGGAAGGGATTACTCACTTGGATGAAATAAGAATAAGATTTATTGTATGCTTATCCTTTATCAAATTAAATTGATGACAAGCAATGGATTTTGCATACTACTTATTCTTCTTGAGAAGGATTAAGGGGGGGGGGGGTATATGGCGTAAAACTTGAGAAAGTCTTCATGAACCACCGGTAGGATTGGAAAGAACGAATGAATTAATATGATAATCAAAGAAAAGAATCTGAAAGAACCACCGTTAGAATTCGGAAATGACTGACAAAAGAGAAAGAATCACCGGGAAGAATTAGAAGAACCAATATGCTCGAGGGGATTTAGATGCAAAAGAACAAAGAGATCATGAGCTGATTAAAGAACACTTGAATGAAGCACCGGGACAATTGGATAACGATAGCTGAAATGTGAGGACAAAGAATTCTTCTGGAATGATGGCCTCTAGTGAAAAGAAACGGGAAAACAACTTCTGAAATTCTCCGGATGGGTAAGAAAAGAATATCTGACAAATGGAATAATTCTCGAGGATAACATGAAGCTAGAACCACGAAACTTCAAGAGAACGGACAAGATTTAGAGGAAAAACTCTTCTTTGGTCTTCAAATGACGACGGGAAACACCACCAAAATTACTGAGATACTCTGGTAGAATGAAAAGCAGAGAGGTTGAGCCAACAATGAAAAGAATTTGAAAGCGATCTTGGAGAAGGCATGTGACTGATGAAATTCATTCTTACGTCACACTTGAAAAGAATTTGAGAATAACCCCGGGAAAATTAGAAGAGTCAGGTAAGATCCTGGGAAAAGACCTGTGGGTTAGGGCCCACTAAAAGAAAACACCGTTGAAAAGGATTGTTGAAGAGATAGATGATGCACCGGAACACTTAAAATATTTTAATAAGGTGACAACCTCGAATTAATTCAAACACAGACGAATCTCCTGAGATGTCTTGAGCACTCCGGAAGGATAAACTGGTGAGAGGCGAACGAGCAGGGAAAACTCTTGATCCAAGGAAAAGAATATGATCAATCGAAAAACTTGAATTGAGTCCACCAGAAAAAGGGATGAAGAATGACGAATGAGACGAGAATTCACCGGTTGAAATAATTGAGGGAAGACTGAAGAGGCTCCGTACGAATGAAATTGATGCTCGAAACAGACTTAGGCTCCTGGAAGAAGAGGGTGGGAGGGCGGGAAAACAAAGACAACTTGGACGAATAACTTGAAGAGAAAACACTGGTTGAAAGAATGCAAAGGCTTCGCACGAGTAGGATGGATACTCGATTACGGACTCCGGCTTGTCTTTCTGAACATCAAATGAATTTTACCTTCACCCCCTAAAGAATGCATTTGACATAAAAAATGCATTTTACTTGTCAAGACTTGAGCACTGAAGATTATTGGGCATTGGAAAGGTTTGTTCTATATCGGGTTTGTTATATTTTAGCTCACCGTGCTACATGTCCCAATTTTGTGCATTTTCATACTCTTGGTTGGAGGATAAAAGTGACGGTTGTAAATAAATAAATTGTTTCTCGTATATGTATATATTAGGAAAAAATTAGTAGGAGTTAGAAAAAAACACTATGACAGAGATGAAAGCTACATGTTCCTATTTGGCGAGTGATAGGCGCCGGCGCCCCGGCCAAAACTTTCAGCCGGTCTGCCTTGGGCCGTTCGATCTGTACATGCATACCCGTCAGATAAATCCCCTTTCTCTAAAAAAAAGTCAGATCAATCCCCCTTCCCCTCCTTCGTCAACCTCCCGCACGGGAAAACAGGGAGAGGACGAGAATGCCGCCTCCGCCCGCGCCAACCGCCTCACCTCGTCTTCCGGTTGCAGCACCGGTCACCGCGTGCGCCACTGCCTCGCCTTGTCTTCCCATTGCAGCACCACCACATGCGCCGCCGTTCTGCCGGCCTGACACCTCTCGTCGTGCGGCCGTCGGGATTGCAGCATGGTTGCCCGCGAAAATTCAGCTTCTGCCATTTATAGCTCATCGTCGACTGGTTCCAACATGTGGGTGTCGTGGTTGCAGCACCCCCGCTGTCGCCGTCTCAGCTCGCCACCGAAACCGGCTTCCACCACAGTGTTCATCAAAAAGAGCTTCAACAATGAAAAAGGGGTTTTGCTGGTAGTAGCAAAAACCAAAAACCATCCCAGCAAAAATATATCACGGTTCTAGCAAAAATGTGCCATCACCAAAGGTCACAAACAAAATAAATGTCGATGGTTCCAGCTCCGCTGCAGCTGGTTGTAACAAAACTAATTGCTGGTTCCAGCAGAAAAAAAACCTATGCAGCAAAACACATAGCAGCCGTCGTCCGTCGCCGCCCCAGATCCTAGCACATGCAGCAAAATGAAAAATGTTGGATCCAACAAAAATCAAAAGCGGTTCCAGCAAAAATCCAGCCAGAGGTTGAAGCTTTACCAACAAAAATCTCAAGTATTAGGTTGAAGCAGAAAAAATTACCGGTTCCAGCAAAATCGAAAGACCGTGGTAGCAATTTTTAGACTGCTTCCAGCAAAATCAAAACAAGATGGTAGAAAAAATTAGGATCGGTTCCAGCAAAAAAAGAATATAGTTGCTGCAAAAATCCCCCCTACGTGTAACATCCCCAACCAGTGGTTCCAACAAAAATCCATCCAGAGGTTGAAGCTTTATCAACAAGAATTTCTGCTACCAGGCACTAGACGGGCCGGTTCCAGCCAAGCACGCGGTGGGGGGTGGGGGGATGCACGGCGGAGCAGCAACAAACTCGTGCTCTCATGGCTGCAGGAGGAATGGAAGGAGAGAGAGAGAGGAGGAATCAAGCTTGAGAGGGCTTGCATGGGGAGAGCGACATTTTTTAGGGAAGAAAGCGACGTTTCAGGATGCGGCGCGAGGTGACAGAGCGGAGAGCCTCGTGACTAGGCTTCAGGTTGATCTATATGACATTTGATTGTAATCCTAAAAATATACATACTACTGCCTCCATTCCGAAATATTAGTCTTTCTGGAGATTTCAACAAGTGACTAAAATATCATTTTGCTTCGTATGTGGTAGTCCATTTAAAATCTCTAGAAAGACAAATATTAGGAACGGAAGGAGTACATTTGATTTAGGGAGGGGCCATAAGTTAACCATTTTTTATTTCCTGATGATAGCCTGTCGTTTTTTAAGACAAATAGTATAGGGACTATGAAAGTGTCAAACCTATTGCACTTTTGTTGTCAAGATTCGGAGTAAAATCAAGGCTTATAGTGATGAGCATTATCAAGAGGGCCCAGAGATACCTCTCCGATACACTAAGTGACAAATCCTAATGTTGATCTATGCCAACCCAACAAACACCTTCGGAGACACCTGTAGAGCATCTTTATAATCACCCAGTTACGTTGTGACGTTTGATAGCACACAAGGTGTTCCTCCGGTATCCAGGAGTTGCATAATCTCATAGCACAGGAACATGTATAAGTCATGAAGAAAGCAACAACAATAAAAATTAATAATCATTATGCTAAGCTAACGAACGGGTCTTGTCCATCACATCATTCTCTAATGATGTGATCCGATTCATCAAATGACAACACATGTCTATGGTCAGGAAACATAGCCATCTTTGATTAACGAGCTAGTTAAGTAGAGGCATACTAGGGACACTTTATTTTGTCAATGTATTCACACATGTACTAAGTTTCCGATTAATACAATTCTAGCATGAATAATACACATTTATCATGATATAAGGAAATATGAATAACAACTTTATTATTGCCTCTGGGGCATATTTCTTTTAATTTTGTGCTTATGATTATTGAGATTAGATATTTATTAATATCATTAATTATTTTTGTCCTTCCCAACATAAAATGCATTTTACCTTTACCCCCTTCCCTAATAAAATGCATTTTACTTATCAAGACTTGAGCACTGAAGATATTGTGGATAAGGACACATGATTGGGCAGTAAAAAGGTGTCCCATACCGAGTTTGTGATAGTTTAGCTCACCACGCTACATGTCCTAATTTGGGCATCTTCATACTATTGGTTCACATGTTGGAGGATAAAAGTGATCGCCGCAAATAAATTGTTTTGAAGGGTCGGGGTCTTTCCGACTATGGGTCATTTCGAGATTGGTTGGAAGAAACAAGATGGGTTGTTTCCCGCTTATGATTCAAGAGAAGAGATATTGCTTAATACCAATAGTTATTGTTGCCATTCTCATCACCAAATGCATTTTACCTTTACCTCCCCCCAAAATGCATTTACTCATTTGGACCTGAGCATGAAAGATATTGTGGATAAAGGAAAGACATTGGGAAGTAAAAATGTGTTCTGTATCGACTATGTGATATTTTAGCTCATATTGCTACATGTTGTATTTTGAGCATCTTTCACGTGTTGGTGGATAAAGGTGACCGCCATAAATAAATTGTTTATGCTGGGTCAGGGTCTTCTGGTTATGGATCATTTAAGGATTAGTTGGAAGAAACAAGATGGATGTCGATGCAGTTATTTCTTGCTTATGATTCTTAAGAAGAGATATTGCTTAATATCATTATTTATTGTTGTCCTTTTGAACATCAAATGTGTTTTACGTTCATCCCCAGAAAATGCATTACTTATCATGACTTGACATTGATGATTATTGGGCAATGAAAATGTTTGTTCTGTATCAGGTCTGTTATATTTTAGCTCAACATGCTTGCTATAAGTGCATCTAGTGCCACCCCTAGTTGGTTTTGGAGTATTGACAACAAACCTGGTTGAGGGACTAATGTGTTTGTGAGAATTGCAGGATAACACAGGTAGTAGTCCCTCATTGATTCGGTTTATCTACCGGAGATGACCCCTAAAAATGTGTGAAGACATTGAAGACAATGGTGGTCTGTGAAGCTATTCACGCTGAAGACTATGACATGAGAAGACATCGCATGAAGACTATGGAGCGCGAAGACTTGGTTGTTTCGTTGTTTCCTTTTCTTCTTTGTTCAGTCATAGGAACCACCGCACTGTTAAGTGGGGTCCAAGTGAACAAAGTCATAGTGACTGAAGTGATGCTCAACCAAATCCTATGTCTTCGAGCGAAGACAATGAGAGCAAATCTTATCCAGAGTCGGATGAGTCAGCTTTACTTGTAGCCCAAGTCAAGTTGCCGCGTGTGTTTGAAATCTGACCGTTGGGACACTGTCAGTTCCTTAGTGACCCAGGGTCATTTCGGACAAATCAGGTCGGGTTGCCCAGTGGCTATAAATAGCCCACCCCCTACACCATAAACTAGTGGCTGCTCAGAGTTAGTACACGGCTTTTGTCGTTTGAAAGCAACCCACCTCCGAAGAATTTGAGAGAGAATCCTTGCGAGGACAAAGCCCAAACCACCCAAAGCCCAAAGAGTGTTTGGCATCACTGAAGTCTTTCTGTCCGCGTGATCTGAAGACTTGTTATACTTGAGGATTGTGAATCCTCCAGCCGGTTAGGCGTCGCGTTCTGAGCCAAGAGTCATTGTGGATTGCCGGTGAACGAAGTCTGTGAAGGTTTGGAAGTCTACCTTGAAGACTTACTAGAGTGATTGGGCGGGGACCAAGTGTCCTTAGCTCAAGGGGAATAAGGTGAAGATGCGGTCTTCTGAGTTGAATCTCAACCTCCCTAACCAGACGTACAGTTGTCATAGCAACTGGAACTGGTCGAACAATCACTGTCCTCTCCAAGCTACTAGTTCTATCTCTCACTTCTCTTTACTTACAGTTTGTCTTCGTGAAGTCATTGCCTGCTTGCATTATCCGTTTGACTTCACTATGTGACTACTTGTTCTGATTGGCTTCATACTATCTTCCATCCTGATCCTTACTACCTAGCTGCTAATAGTCTTCGTGCTTTCACTTCATTGAATACTTGACTATGGCTTGTCTAGTGTAGTCTACCTTCCGCTGCATACGAATAGTGTCATTTCTATTGTTTGTCTTCGAAACTCTCATGTTTTGAAGACTTTCATAAAAATCGCCTATTCACCCCCCTCTAGTCGATAATCAGCTCTTTCAATTTGTATTAGAGCAAGGTACTCCCTTGTTCTATGTGATTCGGTTTAACCACCTGGAGTTTTAGCTATGTCGATTGCAGGGATAATCAAAGTCTCCGCTGCATGCCCCATCTTCGATGGCACTGAATACCCCTACTGGAAGAATAAGATGTGCATGCATCTTGAAGCCATTGATGTCGATCTGTGGTATGTCGTCAAGAACGGCGTTCCCAAGACCGGTGAAGGTGTCACCCCTGCTGATGTCAAGAAGTTCGTTCAACTGGACTCTACTGCTAAGAAAATCATCTGTGGTCATCTGACCAAAGGACAGTATGGCCGTGTGAGTGCTCTGGAAACATCGAAGCTAGTCTGGGACTGGCTCTCCAAGGTCAATGAAGGCGTCTCAACTCAGTGTGATCAAAGGATCAGTGTTCTCCGCAACCGCTTCAAGAGACACGACAATGAGAACGTCCAACTCACATTTGATCGCCTCACTGATATCACAAATGAGCTCCAAGCACTAGGCACCACTGAGATCACGAAGCATGATATAGTGAAGACACTACTGAGGTCACTTGACAGCTCATTTGACACCTTAGCCCTGCTGATTCAAGAATGCCCTGACTTCAAGACTCTCGATCCGCCTGACATACTTGAGAGGCTCAACACACATGAGTTTCAGCTATCTGAGAAACGAGATATCTATGGCCCCAACTATGGCCGAACTCGCGCTTTGAATGCAAAGGCTGTTTCCTCATCTGAAGAAGAATCTGACTGCAGTTCTGGTGATCCTGAAGACATTGGAAAGAAGCTTGTTATGCTTGTGAAGAAGTTCCAGAAATTCACCAAGAAGAAAGGCTTCAGAAAGTCTTCACGATCCAGCTCAAGAAATGATGAAGCTTCCACCCATGACCACAAGAAGAGAGCCTGCCACAAGTGCAAGAAACCTGGTCACTACATCTCTGAGTGTCCACGGTGGGACAATGAGAAGAAGAAGAAGAAGAATAGCAAAGAATATGATTCTGATGACAAGAAGAAGAAGAAATCCTCAAAGTTTTCTTCCAAGTATTCTTCCAAGTCTTCATCACACAAGAAGAGCTCATCTGGCAAGGCTCGTGCTTTTGTTGGCAAGGAGATGGATTCATAGGAGGAGTCTGCTTCTGAGGAGGCGGAGGTGGAGTCTCGAGGAGGAGTCCGACTGTGTTGCGAAGTCGGCTCTAGCTACAGCCCTCGTTGCCAAGTCCATCTTCAACACTGAAGACAATGGCTCTGTCACCAACGCTGATGATAATGACAAGGACGACTCGGCTCCCACCTACTACTTCATGGCATGTGGTGCCAAGGCTATGACACTGATACGTCTCCAACGTATCTACTTTTCCAAACACTTTTGCCCTTGTTTTGGACTCTAACTATGATTTGAATGAAACTAACACGGATCGACATGTTGTTTTCAGCAGAATCGCCATGGTGTTGTTTATTGTCAGAAAACAAAAGTTCTCGGAATGACCTGAAAATCCACAGAGATAACTTTTGGAAAATACAAAAATCTTGGCAAAGAATCAAGGCGGGGCCCACACCCGCCCACGAGGGTGGGGGCCCTCCCCTGGCGCGCCCCTGCCTCGTGCCCCCCCTGATGCTCCACTGACCTCAACTCCAACTCTATATATTCCGTTTCACGGAGAAAAAAATCAGAGAGAAAGTTTCATCGCGTTTTACGATACGGAGTTGCCGCCAAGCCCTAATCTCTTTCGGGAGGGCTGATCTGGCATCCGTTTGGGGCTCTGGAGAGGGGGATTCATCGCCGTCGTCATCATTAACCATCCTCCATCACAAATTTCATGATGCTCACCGCCGTGCGTGAGTAATTCCATCGTAGGCTTGCTGGACGGTGATGGGTTGGATGAGATTTACCATGTAATTAAGTTAGTTTTGTTAGGGTTTGATCCCTAGTATGCACTATATTCTGAGATTGATGTTGCTATGACTTTGCTATGCTTAATGCTTGTCACTAGGGCCCGAGTGCCATGATTTCAGATCTGAACCTATTATGTTTTCATGAATATATGTGAGTTCTTGATCCTATCTTGCAAGTCTATAGTCACCTATTATGTGTTATAATCCGACAACCCCGAAGTGACAATAATCGGGATACTTCTCGGTGATGACTGTAGTTTGAGGAGTTCATGTATTCACTAAGTGCTAATGCTTTGGTCCGGTTCTCTATTAAAAGGAGGCCTTAATATCCTTTAGTTTCCACTAGGACCCCGCTGCCACGGGAGGGTAGGACAAAAGATGTCATGCAAGTTCTTTTCCATAAGCACGTATGACTATATTCGGAATACATGCCTACATTACATTGATGAACTGGAGCTAGTTCTGTGTCACCGTATGTTATAGCTATTACATGAGGAATCGCATCCGACATAATTATCCATCACTGATCTAATGCCTACGAGCTTTTCACATATTGTGCTTCGCTTATTTACTGTCGGTGTACTAAAGTAGGGGTACCTTAGAACCCCGAACTTGTGCCACGCGATCGAAGACTTCAGCGGCAAGGCTTGCGGCCCGCCGAGGTCCTCCCGATGCCTTATTACTGCCATACAAGAACAAACTACTAACCAAGAGAGCGAAGGCCCGGCAAGAGGAGCTTGCGGGAAGGCCAACCGAGGCATCACCGGAAGACTTGCCTTGGCGCCCGCGCCCAGCAAAGGCAGCGGCGACAAGCTTGCGGCACAACAAAGGCGTGGCGGGCACTTGCAGCGGCAAGGCTTCCACCCAACTCCAGCGCGCGGTGATGCGTCATCACCGAGCCATCCCAAGGGCGCGTGGCGAGGCACTACGCAGCCATGCGGGCGAGGTGGCAAATGGAGCCGACGAAGCGCCATCGTGGCAACGGTGGCTCATAATGATCCTCCTCCGGCCTTTGTTAGGGGCGACGGACGGGCATTTAATGCCCTTGTCCCTGCCGTCGAGTTTGGTAGAACCTTTGTTGTGCCTTGTTGTACCAACCTGCGATTTTACCTTTCTACCCCCTCTTCCTACGCTGCCACCTGTGGATCCCCCCTTCAGAGTATAAAAGGAAGGCCCATGCGCACGTAGAAGGGGTTCGGGTCATTCGAGACTCACAGCACCACCATACGCTCGCTAGAGCAAGATCAAATAACACACAAAAAGCAGCAGTAGGGGTCTTATCTCTCCGGAGAGCCCCGAAGCTGGGTAAATATCGCCCGTCTCCCCTTGCGCTCGACCTCGATCGCTCTGCGACGATCCCGCTCCTTGCCGAACGAAGGGGCCCCAAGTGCCCCATAGGTGTTCGAGGCCATAGAGATACGAGCCCCGACATCTTTGGCGCGCCAGGTAGGGGGCGTCGAGGTCGTGAGCATCTGATCCGGTCTCCACGCGTGCTACGTCAGCGTCATCGTCAACATGCCACCGAAGAAGAAGCCTTCGAGGTGGCGCTCGTCTACATCAAATCTACCACCACCGCCGAGCAAGCGGCGGTGAAGTGGATGCCGGCGGAGGCGGGTGCGCCGGTGGGTCTCGTGTCGTCACCAGATCCAAGAACAAGGCCCATAGCGTCGGCGGCGGTGCGAGACGCCGCACCCTTCCCAAGAGGTGCAAGGTCGACAATGCCCGGTGCTCCTAACCGTGCTCGCGTTGGAGCAAGGCCAAGCTGGTGGGTCGCGGGGCGCTCGAGGTCGAGCATGCACGCCCGCATCTTGGCGCGCGAGTGAGGTGCGATCGCTGGCGAGGTGTTGCTCCTCCCAATCCGGTTGGGAGTCCGAGCACATCCCGCTCCTCGCGCCGCTCGTCGCCGCCGCCACCCAAGACAGCGAGAGAAGCGCTGGCGAGCCCAGCTTCTTCTAGATTACCCTCGGCGCCGCACAAGATCGGCGGCGGAGGATGGCCATATCTGACCTCATCAGCTTCGCTTAACGGCGCAAGCCCAGCGGCGAGTGCATCGAGGCCCGGCAAAACGCCCGCGCAGGCGGCGCCAGCAGACGGCTGGGGTGCCGCTTCCGTCGCGCTCAGCCCCAAAGGCCAAGATCGCCCAGCTCGCCGGACCAACCTTAGCGCCGACTCCACCGCGTCGTCGGACCCGCGAACTTCGCCGCGATCAGCGCCCGTTCTCGAGGCAGCGACACGAAAACCTTCGTACTCGCATCGAGCGCCGGAGGAAACGCGACATCAATCGACCAGTAGCTGGGCCAATTGTCGACATGCAAGCGCCGAGAGAACCAGGCGACTTGCCGTCTGTAACGAGTTGCCTGCATTCACCCGCGAGCTGCGGCAAGTCGATGGCCCAAAACCAAGAACTTCAAGCCGGATGTGCCGAAATGCGGCGGCAGGATACACCATCGGAGTTCCTCGGCATCTACACCATCGCGGTGCGAGGCTGCGGAGGGCGCGACGAGAAGATCTCGCCAACTACTTCCGCGGTACTCAAGCCTAACGTCGAGATCTTGGCTCATGCACTTGCCGGACGGCTCCATCTCTTCATGGGCGGACTGTGTCATCGGTTTGTCGGCGCCTTCACGGGTGGCCACAAGCCTCATGGCGGAGAGTGACCTCCACTTGCTCGTCCGAAGGAGGGAGCCCGCTGCAAGTATATACAAAGATTCAGCCAGTGCGGCGCAACATCCCGAGCGTCCACCCTGCGCGGTTATTAGCGCGTTTCATCGAAACGTCGCGTAACGCGAGGATGAGGAGGAGATGGCGATGTGCAAAATCAGAGATGTCGGCGAGCTCTACGCTCGGCCGACAAGTGTGCGGGCTGAGGAGGGGAGGAAAATCCCGGAGAGGTTGCGGAGCGAAGGATCGGCGGTGAGGGCGCCGCCCGGCAAGGAAGAACCGGAGGCGTAACAATAGGAAGAGAAAGGCTAAGGATGTACTAGCTGTTGAGCATTCCGGCAACGGAGGCGGCTCCGACAAGGCCAAGACCAACGACTCCGGCGAGGCTGTGGTAGCCGCCAACAAGCAAGATTGCTCCGGCAAGCGGTATTGCAAGATCCACCGCACCAAGGGCCATGATCTCCAAACCTGCAAGAAAGTGGAGCAGATGGCGGAGCTGCAGAAAGCTGAATACGAGCGCCGCGATAAGGAGAGAGCCCAGGGAGGTGGCGGAGGATCCGGCAAGAAGCTTCCCGCCGGGAGGAACATGGCAAGGCCAAAAGCGGCAAGAGACAGCCTCCCAGCGGCGCGACAAGGGCGAAGATGAAGATGAAGATGATGAGATGGAGGAAGATGAGGCTGATGACCAGGAGTTTGAAGGCAGCGGAGGTGTTGTGCATCGCGGCGGCGCTCTCTGCACACCTCGCACCGCCAACTCAAGCAATGGGTGCGAAGTGAGCAGCAGAGCCGTCCGTCGAGGCGCAAGCTCTGAAGTGGTCAAGACGCCCATCATCTTCGACATTGAGGACCACCTGATCGCATCACTACGGTCGGGTGCTTGCCGATGTTGGTTTCACCAACAATCCGCAACCTCAAGGTCACGAAGATGCTGGTTGGCGGGGCGGCTGAACCTGATTTCCTCCGCAGATACTCAAGAAGCTCCGGATCCCGATGGCGAGCTTGAAGAGGCGGCACCTTTCAAGAATAAATCCGGAAGGAGCCAGCCCAAGGGAAGATCACATTGCCGATGGCGTTCGCAGTGAGCTGAACTTCATGTTGAGAGGTCACATTCGGCGTGGCTGATATCCCTTACCCTACAGCGGGATACTCGGCCGACCCGCACTCGCCAAGTTCATGGCGGCCTCTCACCACGCATACAATGTGCTCAAGATGCCTGGCCCAATGAGTGTCATTTCTGTCCAAAGCGACAAGAAGGATGCACTCATCTGCACCGACAAGATCTACCGGGAAGCAGCAGCTACAGCAGAGCGCGAGCCATTTGCCGCTGAAGCTCCCCGGGGGAAGAAGAAGGCCAAGTCCGGCAAGGACAGCTCTGGTGCTCACTCCGGCAAGCGCATCTCCCCGAAGCGCTGCGCTGCCGTCGAGGACGCGCCATCGAGCTCCACCGGCAAGTGCGAGAAGGCGAAGGCAGACCAACCAATGACTAAGCCCGGCAAGAACGACTCTGGTGTTCGCTCCGGCAAGCCCAAGTCCGGCAAGGACAGCTCTGGTGCTCACTCCGGCAAGCGCATCTCCCCGGAGCGCCACGCTGCTGTCGAGGACGCGCCATCGAGCTCTGCCGGCCAGTAGGGCAAAGAAAGTTGCCAAGCTTCAAACTTTTGAGTTGTGCTCCCTGAAAATCCATACCTTGTATGAAGAACCCGAGCGCGGAAGGGTCGAATCGTGGTTAGGTTGCGCCGTCGATCCGTTTGAGTCCGCTCGGCGATAAAAACGCCGCAACCAGCCCGGCGAGTTCTTCCGCGGGAGGCAACACCGCCGATGGGCGGCGATGCCCTGCGCTCAGCAAGCGTGTTTGCGCGGTGGGTTCCCCAGCGTGGGGCGAGAACATACAAGGGGAAAGATCGGGGAAGAAGCACGGCCTCGGCGGATTGTTGAAGACGGAAAAAGCTAAGTCGTCCGAGTTTTTGTCTGAGCACTTCTTAGTTCCATGTTTTTTATGTTATGTTCCTCGTCGTTAGTCCTTTATGCGCAAGACCTATCTTGTGGAGGAGCCAACTCGTGGTTAAGTTCGTCCTTGCTTTGTTTCGAGTCCGCTCAACAATACAAGTGCTTTGCAATCGCCCGAGAAGGTTGCTTGCGGAAACAACACCGCCCGGTGCCGCTGCTGATGTCCCGTACTCGATAAGTGTGTTAGCGCCCGGCAAGTTCCCTAAAGCGTGGGGTAAGCGCACAAAGGATATAGCAGTAGAGGCGTAACATAGCAAGCCTTGCCGTAAGAAGGCGCCCTTCATATGAGAAACTTGTCGCAGAGGAACTAACTCACGGCTGAGTTCGTCCTTGATTTGTTTCCGAGTCCGCTCAACAATTCAAGTGCGGCAAGCGGCACGAGAAGGTTTCTTGCGGAAACAACACCGCATGACCGGCTCTTGATGTCCTTTTCAGCAAGTGTGTTAAGCGCCGGCAAGTTCCCTAGCAGCGTGAAGTATAAACATCTGAAGGGCAAAGCATGGCATCGCTTTGCAAAATCACACATAAAATAAAATATAGATAACGAACTTATTTACTGATCTTGTCTCAGCTGTTTTCATGGCTGTAATAATAGTGACAAGGAGAAGCGGAAGGGCACCGGCCACAACAAGCCAACTTTCTTTGGGGCTGCAAGTGCCAAAGTCCCTTTGACGGGCGGGGCCCCGGCCGGCATGGCGTCGGCGACAATAAGCAAAAAGGGCACACCAGCACCTGGATTTTGGCGGAGCCAGAGTTCTTGGGAGGCTGCGAAGGCCAAGATTCCTCCCGACAAGCTAATGTCGCCGGGGCTGTGAGTCGAGATAAGTTTTTCATCCTCGTCATGCATCCTCTTATGGACCGGGAAGGCGGGGCTGCGTCCTTGAGCAGCGTGTCTTGTAAAACCCATGCGCGGAGGAGCGAGTCGTGGCCCGATTCGCCTTTGGTTTGTTTCGAGTCCGCTCAACAAACACAAGTCTTGTTGCAACTGGCCCGGCAAGGTTGCTTGCGGAAGCAACACCGCCAGTGAACTCTTGATGTCCCGCTTTCAAGCAAGCGTGCAGCTCTCGGCAAGTCCCCTAAGCGTGGGATGGGGCGTACAAGGCATGAAATCAAGTAAAGGACTTAGTCGACAGCGTTCCCCTCTTTTCATTAAAAACATCCTAGTTTAGTACAAGTCCATAGAGGATGAAAAACATGATAGAGAGGATTACGGTTTTAAATCAGCTAAAGCCGAAGGCTTACAAATTAAAAGATTAGATGCCGTAATCCCTCTCTGTTTCTCTGTTGGGAGGTAGGTCAGGAGGCCCGGCAAGAGAAGCTTGCCGGGAGGCAGGCGCCTAGGAGGCTACAGGCGCGAAGACACCAAGAGAACTTCCGGGGCGGCCGGGAGCTTGGCGGAGGCGGAGGCGCCGGAGGCGAGCTTGAAGGCGGGGTGGTGGGGCGTCGGCCGCGCTGTCGAGGCTCCTCGCCCTCGTACTCCGACTTGACGGCCTTGCCACCACCCTCTTCCTCTTCTGCAGCCTCCCACGGCCGCCCAAGGAGGCGGCCCGGGGAGTTCGAAGGCGGCGGAACCGGATGATGGGGTGCGCGGTGGCCAGTGAGGCAGCGTCAAGCGCCTAGTCGGACCCGCCATCCTCGTCGTCGTCGCTGTCGCTCCCCTCCTCGTCACTCTCGCTCGAGGAGGGACCTTCGCTATCGGAGGAGCTGTCCACACAGCATCTCGCCCGGGTGCCGGAAGCTGTGGATGCGGGCGAACGTCTTCCACCCTCGGTCGAAGTACATCACGCCGGGGGCTGGGGACACGACACTAACTCGAGTGCCACTGATCCCGCAGCCCCTCATGCGCAACTCCAACATCTCGGGCGGATCCGGCTCCATCGCGCGCTCATGAGCAGGGCCCGGCAACCGAGGCGGCGGCGAGGTGCTCGGCGCAGCAGATGAAGAACTCCGAGGATCGTCTCCGGTGTGGACCGCCTCGAGGAAAGGAGTCACCGGCGGAGACGGGGGAGGCGCACCGCCCCGGCCGCCTCTCCCCCGAGCGCCTCGACCACGTCCACGACCTCGTCCGCGGCCTCACCCCTCCCTCTTCCCCTCGCGGCCGGCTCCGCCCGTCGCAGGCACGGGATAGGGGGAGGCGCGCTGCCTTGAGGCAACCCTCGCTGCCATCGTTGAAGAACACAGATTCCCTCCTTCCATAACAGATGGGAGGAAAATGTAAGCTAAAGGCGAAGGAAGAAGAGGAAGTGCGAGACTATTGTGCTCCCCTTCCGTCCCCTTTAAAGGGCGGGGTGGGGGCTCAGCCGCCCTGCTCAGCCAATCAGGGAGCAAGAAGGGCAGGGGAGCGGGGCCGACTCGCCATCTTCGCCCGTGACGGCTCGGTCTCCCACCTTCGCCGCCCGACCCCCATGCATGGGGGCAGCGTGGCCAGCGGGCCGGGCGGCGGGTGAAATGACCTCGCCCTGCACCACGATCACGGGGTGGATGCCTTAAAGATCGCATCGCCACCCACGTCTCCCACGACGCCGCAATCGACTCGTGCCGTTCTTGGGAAGCCTTGATGGTAGCGGAGCCCGGTCTGTCGCGGACCCGGGCCGTGCGTGCCGTGCTGCTTGTTTTGGGCTGGCCCAACAACGCTCGGCACCGTGTATGGCCCAGGCCCGGGGGCTCCTATCGGTGTACTAAAGTAGGGGTACCTTAGAACCCGAACTTGTGCACTGACGATCGCAGACACCAGCAGTAAGGCTGCTTAGGCGTCATGAGGTCCTCCCGATGCCTTATTACTGCCATACAAGAACAAAGTACTAACCAAGAGAACGAAGGCCCTGGCAAGAGGAGCTTGCCAGGAAGGCCAACCGAGGCATCACCGGAAGACTTGCCGTGGCGCCCGCGCGCCGGCAAGGCCCAGCGGCGACAAGCTTGCGGCACAACAAAAGACATGGCAAGGCACTTGCCGCGCAAGGCTGCCACCAACTCCAGCGCGCGGTGGACGCGTCATCACGAGCCATCCCAAGGGCGCGTGGCGAGGCACTACGCAGCCATGCGGGCGGTGGCAAGCAGAGTTTGACAAGCGCCATCGTGGCAACCGGTGTCTCACTTAAGCGGTCCTCCTCCGGCCTTTGTTAGGCGACGGACGGGCATTTAGTGCCCTTGTCCCTACCGTCGAGTTAGGTAGGGGCCTTTGTTGTGCTGTATTGTACCAACCTGCGATTTTACCTTTCTACCCCTCTTCCTATCTGCCACTGTGGATCCCCCTTGAGTATAAAGGGAGGCCCATGCGCACGTAGAAGGGGTTCGGGTCAGTCGAGACTCACAGCACCACCATACGCTCGCTAGAGCAAGATCAAATAACACACAAAAAGCAGCAGTAGGGGTCTTATCTCTCGGAGAGCCCCAGTGGGTAAAATCGCCCGTCTCCCCTTACGCTCGACCTCGATCTGCTCTGCGCACGATCCCCGCTCCCTTGCCGAACCAGAAGGGGCCCCCAAGTGCCCCATAGGTGTTCGAGGCCATAGAGATACGAGCCCCGACATTTACTTTTCCTTTGCTACTGTTACAATCACTACAAAACTGCTATCTTTACTTTTGCCACTGTTACCATTACTATCATACTACTTTGCTACTAAATACTTTGCTGCAGATACTAAGTTATCCAGGTGCAGTTGAATTGACAACTCAACTGCTAATACTTAAGAATATTCTTTGGCTCCCCTTGTGTCGAATCAATAAATTTGGGTTGAATACTCTACCCTCGAAAGCTGTTGCGATCCCCTATACTTGTGGGTTATCAGATGCCTCGTACTTCAGAATGGATTATGGACAGTGGATGCACTAACCACATGACTGGCGATCAAAGTCTTCTGATGGATTCAACGCTACGTCCATCAGACAAGAGTGACATCACATTTGCTGACACCGGTAAAAGCAAGGTATTGGGTCTAGGTAGAGTTGCAATATCAAGGGATCAGCACATGGATAAAGTGATGCTTGTTGAATCCCTTGGTTTCAACTTAATGTCTATCTCAATGCTTTGTGACTTAAACATGATTGTGGTATTTGGAAAATATCGTTGCCTTGTACTAATGGAATCTGACAAGTCTCTAGTCTTTGAAGGGTATCGGAAAGATGATTTGTATATGTTGATTTCTCAGCAGGACCACAGATGACAGTATGTCTTCTAGCAAAAGCTTCAGAGTGCTGGCTTTGGCATCGAAGGCTAGGGCATGCTGGCATGAGGAACTTGCACACTCTCTCTCGAAGAAGCATGTCGTGGGCATCTAAGGCGTCAAGTTCAAGAAGGATCATCTGTGTGGTGCCTGCGAAGCTGGAAAGATGACTAGGGCCAAGCATCCCTCGAAGACAATCATGACTACATCTCAACCCTTTGAGCTGCTACACATGGACTTATTTGGCCCTACTCACTACTCTACTCTCACTACCACTGCTTGCCTCTATGGCTTTGTCATTGTTGATGATTATTCAAGATATACTTGGATGCATATAATCCTCTACAAGAATGAAGTGCAGGATGTCTTCAGATGCTTTGCCAAACATGCCATGACGAACTATGGCGTCAAGATCAAGCATATCAGAAGTGACAATGGCACTGAGTTCAAGAACACCGGCCTCGACCTTTATCTGGATACTATGGGCATCACTCATGAGTTCTCTGCTCCATACACACCTCAGCATAATGGCATTGTGGAGCGCAAGAACAGAACCCTTATTGAGATGGCCCGAACAATGCTCGATGAGTACAAGACTCCATGGAAGTTCTGGCCTGAAGCCATTGATACTACATGCCACGTCATCAACCGTGTTTATCTTCACAAGCTTCTAAAGAAAACATCCTATGAACTCCTAACTGGTAAGAAGCCAAATGTAAGCTACTTCAGAGTATTTGGTGCTAGGTGCTGGATCAAGGATCCACATCACACTTCAAAATTTGCACCGAAAGCACATGAAGGTCTTATGCTTGGTTACGGAAAGGATTCGCACTCCTACAAAGTCTTCAACCTCATTCACTATAAAGTGGTTGAAACTGTTGATGTGCGGTTCGATGAGACTAACGACTCGCAAAGACAGCACCTGCCAAATGTGCTAGATGAAGTACCTCCTAGTGAATCAATCAAGCAAATGGGAATTGGAGAGATCATACCTTCTGAGGCTCAGACTGAAGAGGAACTTATCATTTCTGCACCTAATCAACCTGAAGACAATGCTCAGCCTGAAGACAATCCCCCAAATGATGACATTGATCAACAAGAGCAAAATCTTTGTCCTGTTCATCCTCGTGTTGCAAATGAAGTACAGATTGAGAAGATAATCGACAGCATTAATGCACCTGGTCCACTCACTCGTTCAAGAGCTACTCAAAGAGCAACACAGCTGACAAATTTCTGTGGGCATTTTGCATTCGTCTCAATCTCTGAACCCAAGAAAGTCGTTGAAGCCTTCATGGAACCTGAATGGATTCAAGCCATGCAAGAAGAGCTTCAACAGTTCGAGCTGAACAATGTGTGGGAATTGGTCAAGCATCCTGATCCTCATAAGCACAATATCATAGGCACCAAATCGATATATCGCAACAAGCAAGATGAGCATGGTCAAGTTGTCAGAAACAAGGCTCATCTCGTTGCCCAAGGATACACTCAAGTGGAAGGAATTGACTTCGATGAAACATTTGCTCCGGTGGCTAGGCTTGAAGCCATTCGCATACTGCTAGCCTATGAAAATCATCACAATATCCTTCTGTATCAAATGGATGTGAAGAGTGCCTTTCTCAATGGGAAGATTTAAGAAGTATATGTTGCACAACGTCCTAGCTTCGAAGATCCAAAACATCCTGATATGGTATAAAAGCTCAACAAGGCATTATATGGCCTCAAACAAGCCCCTCGTGCTTGGTATGACACACTCAAAGGCTTCCTGAAGAGCAAAGGCTTCAAACCTGGTTCACTAGATCCTACACTCTTCACGAAGACATATGATGCTGAACTATTTGTGTGCCAAATCTATGTGGATGACATTATCTTCGGCTGCACAAACAAGAAATATAGTGATGAGTTTGATCACATGATGCAAGAGCAATATCAGATGTCCATGATGGGCGAGCTGAAGTTCTTCCTGGGTCTCCAAATCCGTCAGCAACGCAATGGCATCTTCATATCTCAAGAAAAATATCTCAAAGATTGCCTGAAGAAGTTTGGAATGCAAGATTGCAAAGGATACACGACGCCAATGCCAACCAAAAGTCATCTGGGTCCCGACGCTAATGGTAAAGAGTTCGATCAAAAGGTATACCGCTCCATGATTGGTTCTTTGCTTTATTTATGTGCATCTAGGCCAGATATAATGCTTAGTGTTTGCATGTGTGCCCGATTCCAAGCGGCACCAAAGGAATCGCATCACTTAGCTGTGAAGCGAATTCTTCGATATTTGGCTTACACCCCAACACTAGGATTATGGTATCCAAAGGGCTCAGAGTTTGATCTAGTTGGATTCTTAGATGCTGATTATGCTGGTGACAAGGTTGATCACAAGTCCACATCAAGCACATGTCACTTTCTGGGACGATCTCTTGTTTGTTGTTCTTCAAAGAAGCTGAACTATGTATCTCCCTCTACCACTGAATCCAAATACATTGCTGCTGGATCTTGCTGTGCGCAGCTTCTCTGGATGAAGCAAACTCTCAAGGACTATGGTATCCACCTGAAGAATGTGCCACTCTACTGTGACAACGAAAGCACCATCAAGATTGCCAACAACCTAGTTCAACACTCGAAGACAAAGCACATTGAAATTCGTCATCACTTTCTCAGAGATCATGTCATGAAGGGAGATATTGATATCATTCACGTCAACACAGAAGAGTAATTGGTTGATATCTTCACAAAGCCCTTGGATGAGAATAGGTTTTGCAAGTTGCAGTGTGAGCTAAATATCTTGGAATCCTCAAATGTCCTGTGATTGGACACACATCCTAACACTTATGCATTTTGATGACTTAGATGTGCAACACACAAAGTAATGTATATCTTCAATCAATGAAGACATACACTCTAAGTGTGAATACATTAATGCGGAATTTGACTTCGGAGCGCCACGATAATTGTGCGTTGTGTCTGTGTCTAATACTTCCTATACGGTGGGTAACGCCACCACCAAACTTTTGTTTGAAGTGTTTCCATTGGCGTTATGATGGCAAAGTCTTCGTATTTGATTTGTCTTCATACTTGACTTATGTTCATATTTATCTTCACCCTATTGATTTGGTCTTATACTGGTTATATACACATTTGTGTTCTGTCCTCTACAACATTCACTTATAGCTATGACTTCTTGCTGAATCTCTTGATCTAAGTGAATGTGATCGGACCCTAACCTATCTATGCTTCTACCTCAACTCTACCTATCCAAATCATAAGCATTCTGTTTTTAATGCTTATCCTTATTGCCGGAAAGCCGGAGAATTCGGAATGACCACCCCGATAATCCAGGCGTGCGTGGGAACAAGGAACAACTTCCAAGGTGTTGCATGCTTGCTGAGGGAGTCCTGGATTAGGGGGTATCCGGACAGCCGGAGTGTATACTTTGGTCGGACTGTTGGACCGTGAAGATACAAGACTCAAGACTTCATCCCGTGTCTGGATGGGACTCTCCTTTGCGTGGAAGACAAGCTTGGCGATCCGGATAATAGATTTCCTTCTTTGTAACCGACTCTATGTAAACCCTAGCCCCCTCTGGTGTCTATATAAACCGGAGGGTTTAGTTCTTAGAGGCACAATCATAATCATCATAGGCTAGCTTCTAGGGTTTAGCCTCTACGATCTCGTGGTAGATCAACTCTTGTAATACTCATATCATCAAGATCAATCAAGCAGAAGTAGGGTTTTACCTTCATCGAGAGGGCCCGAACCTGGGTAAAACATCGTGTCCCTTGCCTCCTGTTACCATTAGCCTTAGACGCACAGATCGGGACCCCCTACCTGAGATCCGCCGGTTTTGACACCGACATTGGTGCTTTCATTGAGAGTTCCTCTGTGTCGTTGCTGCAAGGCTTGATGGCTCCTTCAATCATCAAAAACAACGCGGTCCAGGGTGAGACTCTTCTCCCCGGACAGATCTTTGTGTTCGGCGACTTTGCACTGCAGGCCAATTCGCTTGGCCATCTAGAGCAGATAGACAGCTACGCCCCTGGCCATCAGGTCAGGTTTGGAAACTTGAACTACACGGCCGATATCCGTGGAGACTTGATCTTCAACGGATTCGGGCCTATGCCAGGAGCGCCGAACGATCATGACGAGCATGGCTTAGACCTGTTGTCGGACAATACTCGGGACATCGCACTTGCGGGAGCTCCGGACCTAAATCCGGGGCATATCGCGTCGTCCAAGGATGGGTTGATGGACCCCGCCCCGGAGGCCGCGCACTCATCGGCGGTAGAGCCGAGCACCGGCTTCACCCCCAAGGAAGGATGTGTCTCCGGACCCCCGGACTTGTGTCCGGCTATAGGTTCCAGTCCGCGCACCCCCGAGCCCGCTGAATCTGGTTGGCTCCGGTAATGGAGTTCACCGCTGCGGATATCTTCCAGCACTCGCCCTTTGGCGACATGTCGAACTTTTTAAAGTCTCTCTCTTTGTTAGGAGACCCTTGGCCGAACTATATCCGGCTCGAGTGGGAAGCAGGCGACGAGGGAATTCGATGCCCACCCACCACCCACTTCATTGCCACGATCGATGATTTGACCGACGTGCTTGACTTCGACTTTGAAGACATCGACGGTGTGGACGACGATGTAGGAGAAGAACAGGAACCACCACCCACGGGGTGCTAGACAGCCACCTCTTCGTATGATATATATATGGTGGACACTCCCAAAGAAACCAATGGCGAGGAGGCAAGGAGGATAGCCCCTCAAGGAAGAAGGCTAAGTATGGGCGTCATCAACGCTGCTCCAAGCCCCGCGACAACAATACCAACACAGGAGTCAATAACAATCCAGACGGTGCCGAAGGTGAATACAATCCGGATCAGCCTACCTTCAAGCAGGCCGGACAGGCGACATACGGATACTTGGAGGAGGACAACTACATGCCCCCCCGAAGACGATGTGAGCCTCGGCGATGACGAATTCGGCGTGCCTGGGGGTCCCGCGGAGCAAGTTCGCTTTAAGCGAGGACTTATAGCCACGGCGAAAAGCCTGAAAAAGAAGTAACAGTAGCTCAAAACTGACCAAGATTTGCTCACAGACAGATGGACCAAGGTCCTGGCAACTGAGGAATACGGACTCGACCGCCCCGCCAAAGGGTACACAAAGCACAATTCGCTACCTCAACCTAAGAAGGAGGACCTAAAGCCCACACCCCGACGCCAATACATCACGGTCTGGGGCAATACGCAGGAAACGCAAGGAAGCATCCACAAACCTTGATGCCACAGTCATAAGCGTCACAAAAATAATGATGACGACCAAGACAAGGGAGTTGGTGCCAAATTTAGCGGCCCCCAGTCCGGTCAGCGGAAAAAGAACAACTCAAGCCCATCCGGCCCGAGCAGCATACTCGACCAACCATGTGAAATTCATGGTACCCCTAGAAGGGCGGCCAAGCATACCAATAGAGAATGCCGAATCCTCAAAACAAGACGGTCGTTCGTGCGCCGGAAACAATGAAAGGAAGTCTCAAACAATGAGAAGCCGACTGAGGGAGTCCTGGACTAGGGGGTGTCCGGACAACCGGACTATCATCGTCAGCCGGACTCCAAGACTATGAAGATACAAGATTGAAGACTTCGTCCCGTGTCCAGATGGGACTTTCCTTGGCGTGGAAGGCAAGCTTGGCGATACGGATATGTAGATCTCCTACCATTGTAACCAACTCTGTGTAACCCTAGCCCTCCCCGGTGTCTATATAAACCGGAGGGGTTTTAGTCCGTAGGACAACAACCATTACAACAATCAAACCATAGGCTAGCTTCTAGGGTTTAGCCTCCTTGATCTCATGGTAGATCCACTCTTGTACTACCCATATCATCAATATCAATCAAGCAGGAGTAGGGTTTTACCTCCATTGAGAGGGCCCGAACCTAGGTAAAAACATCGTGTCCCTTGTCTCCTGTTACCATCCGCCTAGACGCACAGTTCGGGACCCCCTACCCGAGATCCGCCGGTTTTGACACCGACATTGGTGCTTTCATTGAGAGTTCCTCTGTGTCGTCACCGATAGGCTTGATGGCTTCTTCAATCAACAAGAACACAGTCCTGGATGAGACTTTTCTCCCCGGACAGATCTTCGTATTCGGCGGCTTCGCACTGCGGGCTAATTCACTTGGCCATCTGGAGCAGATCGAAAGCTACGCCCCTGGCCGTCAGGTCAGATTTGGAAGCATAAACTTCACGGCGGATATCCGCGGGGACTTGATCTTCGATGGATCCAAGCCGCAAGCAAGCGTGCCGCACTGTTACGATGGGCATGATCTAACTCTGCTGCCGAACAATGCCTTGGAGGCCGCACACGAATCCGCTCCGACCCATAGTTCGGAGCTGGGCACGCAGATCGAGGACGGGTGGCTGGACACCGCCTCGGGAGCTGCAACTTCCACGGTGATGGAGCCGAACACTAACCTCGTCCATTATAAAGCTCGCGGCTCCGAGGTGCCGGACTCCTTGCCGGACTCCGAACCTCCTGCGCCCCTGCCAATCGAATCCGATTGGGCGCCGATCATGGAGTTCACCGCGGCGGACATCTTTCAGCACTCACCCTTTGGCGACATCCTAAATTCGCTAAAGCATCTCTCGCTGTCCGGAGAGCCCTGGCCGGACTACGGCCAGGAGGGTTGGGATGCGGACGACGAAGAAATTCAAAGCCCACCCACCACCCACTTTGTAGCAACTGTCGACGATCTAACAGACATGCTAGATTACGACTCCGAAGACATCGACGGTATGGACGACGATGCCGGAGACGATCAAGAACCAGTGCTCACCGAGCACTGGAAGGCCACCCCAACCCATGATGTATATATGGTGGACACCTCAAAAGGAAGCGATAACGAGGACCAACGGGGCGCGGCAAAGGATAATCCCGCCGACAAACAACCAAAACGGCGATGCAGACGCCGCCCTAAGTCCCGCCTCGACAAAAACAGCGCTCCTAATGACCCACAATAGAGCAGGGTAAACCAGTGGACGACGAACATGCAACCAAGCAACCGTCCGAACAGGACGAATCAGATAATCAATTCATGCCCGGCGAAACCAACAGTCCAGACGACCTCACGCCGGACGCACCACCGGAGCATAAGAACCTTCACAAAAGACTCGTCGCCACTGCAAGAAGTCTGAAGAAGGAAAAACGGAAGCTCAAAACAGCGGAAGACATACTCAGAATGAGGTGGAGCAAAGTGCTCAAAACCGCAGACAAATACGGCAATGGCCATCAATCAAAGAGCTACCCGAAGCGCAAGCTGCTGCCATAATTTGACGAGGAAGCCATGGAGCCACCACAGTCAAAAAATAAAGAAGCCGCCTGGCCGGATAGACGACCAGATGACAGGCCAAAAGCGACAAGCGGCGCCGCGCACAAGCCGACTCATGATCCTCGGGAAACAAATGGCCCGGTCAGGTCCATTTACGGGCCAAAAAAGAGGGCCCCAGGAAGCAACACAACACGCCAAGTGTTGAAGACAATGCACACGAAATCTGGGCGCCAGACACCCACTATGTTTCACCAATGAGGTGCTGGATCATGAATTTCCAGCAGGGTTTAAACCCATAAACATAGAGGCTTACGATGGAACAACAGACCCTGGAGTCTGGATAGAGGATTATATACTACACATACACATGGCTAGAGGACATGATCTCCACGCCATAAAATATCTACCCCTCAAGCTCAAAGGGCCAGCACGGCATTGGCTCAAAAGCCTCCCAAAAAACACTGTTGGAAGTTGGGAAGAGCTCGAGGACGCGTTTAGAGCAAATTTTCAAGGGACTTATGTCCGCCCTCCGGATGCAGACGATCTAAGTCATATAACTCAACAGCCCGGAGAGTCAGCGCGCAAATTCTGGAACAGGTTCCTTACCAAAAAGAACCGAATAGTCGACTGTCCAGACGCTGAAGCCTTAGCAGCTTTTAAACACAACGTCTGAAACGAATGGCTTGCCAGACACCTCGGCCAAGAGAAGCTGAGGACAATGGCCGCGCTAACAAGCCCCATGACCCGCTTTTGCGCGGGGGAAGACAGCTGGCTAGCAAGATGCAGCACCAGCGACCCAAGTACATCTGAGATCAGAGATGGAAACGGAAAATCACGGTGCAGAAAAGATCAGCGCCGGAATAAAGAAGAAAGCCCAAAGAACACGGCGGTCAACGCCGGATTCAAAAGCTCGCGGCTAAACAATATAACACTACCTCTTAAGGACAACAGTGATGAGCTATCCAGCTTAAACAAAATTTTGGATCGGATATGTCAAATCCACAGTACCTCTGGAAGGCCTGCAAACCACACCCACCGAGATTGTTGGTTTTTAAACAGTCCGGCAGACTCAACGCCAAACACAAGGGGCTCGACGCGCCAAGCGAGGACGATGACGAACCCCACCAGCAGAGCGCCGGAAGGCAAAAGACTTTCCCACAAGAAGTCAAAGCAGTAAACTCACTCCATGTGATAGTATGGAAAAACAATGCGGCACCCGCTCAGATAGGTGTCGCACGGTCCACCCCAGCGGAACCGCGAGATTGGATGTCAAAACCAATCACTTTTGACCACCTGGATTATTCCAGAAGTACTCGAAACGCAGGATGGACTGCTCTGATATTGGATCCTATAATCGACGGACTACAATTTACACAAGTCGTGATGGACGGCGGCAGCGATTTAAACCTGCTATACCGAACACAATCCGCAAGATGGGGATAGACCTTACTAAAATTCGACATAGCCGCACTTCCTTTAAAGGAGTGACGCCAGGCCCTTACGCCAAGTGCACAGGCTCCTTATTACTAGAAGTTGTGTTCGGGTCACCTGACAACTTCCGACGCAAAAAGCTAATCTTTCATGTCGCCCCATTCAAAAGCAGCTATCAAGCACTACTGGGACGCGAAGCTTTTGTCCGCTTTAATGCAATACCACATTACGCGTCTCTTACACTTAAAATGCCCGGTCCACGTGGCATCATTTCATTAAGAGGGTCATTCAAAGACCCCGGACACGTCTAGACGAGTCCGGCATAAATAAGCTAGGGGCTCCCTAGCCGCACACCCCTTCACAAGGGGTTGTGCATATAAGCAATAGCTAATATAGGCTCAGCTTTATTAATTTATTCCAATTTTTTACGCACTTTTCGCACGATTTCTTTTCAAACTAAGTTCCTCTCTTTTTTACAGATGAACAACATGCACACCCGTCCAGGATACGGCACAACGGAGACACAGGCGCAGACATGCAGTAGGGACCCGTTTCAAGGATTCTTTTCAGATTAAGACCCTGCGTAAACCTTTTTCTTGTCTCTTGTTGCTATAATCCCTGGTTTTTCATTATAACCAGAGTGGAGATCGACGTTTGGCATCGGGCGCGTCGAGGACCTCGCCTGCACGGACACTAGGGGCTTAGGGCATTGTTCGCCCGTTATCATAAAGACCAAACACCTTAGGGAGTGTTCGGCGTCTCGAGTTAGGCCTTATATGCATCAGCTCGAATCATGTCTTTGGTCAAATGTTGGGTTTGCCGGCTCGTGTTTTGCTGCCTCACGTTCCGTATCATCGGCTAACGCGGCACCGTGGAGAACTCTGCGATTGTGCCCCGTTAATTTGGCGAGCACCTCAAGATGAAAGCCGAAAACTGACTATCATGATACAGCGAGAGACTGGTCAACCACTCAATCGACCACAGGAATGTTTAGAATTCCTCCGCTTTGACGAAGGAGCGTTTCCCGGTCAGGCACATACGCGCCCCGAATTCGGATAGCGCGGTGCCCCCAGGGGCTATATCGTAGCCCCACCCTCGAACTCCAATGGCTAAGTGAAAGTGATAAAGCATTATAGTCCGGTTGCCTCGTTTGCTACGCTACCACCTCCTTAACAGGACCGAGACGTCGGATTAAGTGTGAAAATGCGCTATTTTTGCGAACACCCCCGCACCTTGTGTGTGGGGGCTGAAGCCGACGATCGCCATCTTCGGAGTTATACATACATTATACATAAACGGCCGCACAGGAGATACTTCAATACTTGAACGCACAAGTACGAAAAGCGCCTACATCATAAACATTGTTTTATAAAATTAAAACGTTCATTTGAACGTGACATTTTTCGAGCACTGCGACTCTATTACACGAGCACCACGCAGAACTTCCCCAAAATAGTGCTCGCGGGTAACCGGCTCTCATCCGAACCCTGGGTCGCAACTGCGGTGGCATCCATCTCTGTCCAATGTGTCTTCACACGGGCAAGGGCCATCCGAGCACCCTCTATGCAGGCCGACCGCTTCATCGCCTTGATATGCGGCACCGCCCCAGAAACTGCTGCAATAAGCCGAAATAGCTCTTCGGCTTCGGCCTATCCGGCCAGACATGAGTCACGATATCCGTCATGGCAAGTCCTGACAACCTATTCAGCTCAGCCCACTCGGCCAACCGATCGGTCAGCGGAAGCAAACGCTCCGGACTATGGAATTGAGACCAAAACAGCTCTTCCGTCTTGTGGTCCTTCCGACGGAAGTGCTGGCGGCATCCGCCGCACTTGCCGCTAAGTCCATATAAGGATCCTCCGGACCCCACAGTTGGCCAAGTTGAGCATACTTTGGATCCGTGAACCTTCGGCGCAGCAGAAAGGGCTTGCCAGCCACAATGTCCTCGGCTTGGCGCAGCTCCTCCTTTATAGCCCGCATTGCAGAACGGGCATCCTTGGCTTCGGCGGTGGCCTTCCCCAGGTCTTCTCGCTCCGCTAAGCGCTCCTTGTCAAGAACCACATTGCGGTCGGTAGCATCTTTTAACTTCACAGCCATTTCGGCCATCTCTTTCCTGCTTCGGCAGTGTGCAGCCCTTTCGGCTTCTAACTCCTCGGCCGCCCTCGAGGCCGCCGCATTACTCCTTTTGTCTTGCTCCTTGGCTTGAGCAAGTTCGGCCCGAAGGCTCTCCACAGCAGCGGCACCATCTGCATTTCAAACACATGTTGTAAGGAGTGGGCTTCGGCTCCCTTACTAAGTGACCGCATAGAAACATTTACCTTGTGACTCATCAAGTCTCCTGTTGACTAACGCGATGTCCGCATCCGCAACGTCGAGTTGCCGCTTTAGTTCAGCAACTCCATCAGTCCGGCTGGCCCCCGGACGATTAGCCACCTGCATAGGAACGACGAAAATTGAAACCTGCGATTTTGATCCTCGGCACGCTGTTGCTTTCGACAACCTACCGAGTCTCAGGGGCTACTATCTATACAGGGCGCACTTTTATGTGCAAAACTGTCAAAAAGGTGTGTCATTTTTACGTACCTCAAACCCCGCTAGCAAACTCCTGACGACATTATGCAATCCGCTTTCGGCGGACGAAATCCTTCCAATCACCATACTCATCAATGCATGGTGGTCTTCTGAGATGGACGCCTTCTCAAGTAGATCCTTTAGCTCCCCCGACCGAACTCTAGTCGGCGCCGAACTCTTCGGCTCTGCCGGGCTCGGGGATACCCTCCATGATGACACTTCAGGCTCGTCCGCCCTATCCGACGGCGTAGCAGACGGAGGCGTCTTGCTCTCCACCATCTCCGGACGAAGGTCCCCCGAAGACGAGCTCATCTGAGAAGGTCGGAGATCCGAACTACAAGGTAAAAATTTCGGTTATCCTCAGAAGCACAAATAGGGATGTCCCTTATTACCGAACCCCCTTTTTTCTACTCACGGCTCGCTGGAGGGCTGATTCTTTAAGGGAGACTGTGCGGCCGGGGCCTCCTCGGACGCAGGACCCTCTGGTGAAGATTTCTTCCCCCGCTTAGGGGCTTTGGCCTCTAGGTCTTCGGAGGCGGTCCTCTTCTCCCCCTGGAGGGAGGGATTCTCGATCCCCCCTTCTTCAAAAGCCTCCTTGGGCGAGGCGGTAGCTCCTCTGTTTTCCCCTTCGCCTTCCTCTGAAGGCGCAACCTCCAGCATCCTAACCAGCACGGATCCGCGCGGTCTCCGGGAGGGCCGACACCCGATCAGTTTTGCTTGTGCTATCCACTCCTGTTTAGAAGGAAATCGGTCAAAAGGCTAATCATAGAAAGGCAAACAAACGGTATGCCCGGACTCGGAGCTACTTACTTGTGTATCCGGGCGATTGCAGCTTAGGCCGGCGTCCTCGGTCAGTTTCGGACACGCCTCTCGTGATCCGAAGAATAATTTGTACATCTCCACGGGTCTCATACCCATGAAGTGTTGGAGAATCCGTGGTCCCTCCGGATTAAACTCCCACAGCTGGAGAGGGTGGCATTTGCAGGGCAGGAGACGCCTAATCAGCATGACCTGCATTACCACAACCAGATCGATCTCCCTCTCTTGGAGGTCTCGAATCTGGCCCTGCAGTAGGGGCACGTCCTTTGACGGCCCCCAGTTGAGCCCTTGGTTGACCCATGACATCAACCGTCGTGGAGGTCCCGAGCGGAATAAGGGCGGCGGTTTCTACCTGCTGCCCTTCGGAGCGGTGATATAGAACCACTCCTGCTGCCACAAGCCGAGCTCCTCTTGGAAGGAGCCCTCGGGCCACGGGGCATCGACCCTCCTGCCACGGCCGCCGCCAAGACTCGCTGACGCCCGATCATCTTCGGCTCCACATTGAAGGTCTTCAGCCACAGGCCTAAGTGGGGGTGACGCGGAGGAAGGCTTCGCAGACAACAATGAATAAGGAAATATGGAGGATGGACTCCAGAGCCAAGTCGTGGAATTCCAGCCCATAGTAGAACATGAGCCCTCTCACAAAAGGATCCATCGGGAAGCCTAAACCCCGACGGAGGTGGGATACAAAGACGACGTACTCGCCGGGCTTGGGGGTGGGGATGGCCTGGCCTTCGGCAGGCAACCTGTGCGAAATCTCGTAAGACAGGTACTTGGCCTCTCGCAGCTTTAGCACGTCCTCCTCCGTGACGGAGGAGGGCATCCACCGGCCCCGAAGGTCGGAACCGGACATTGTTGAAGGTCCTAAGCGCTCAAATCTGGGGCTTTGGGTGTTGGAACTTGGAGCAAGGAGAGGGTTCGATGGAGGATTGAAGAAAAGAAACGAGCTTTGGTCCTATTATAAAGAGGGAGAATACCAAGAGTCGTCTCTATGACCGTTCGGAACTCGCCTTCGATAGAGGGTGCGTGGCGATGGGCGCGAGTGGGTTACCCACGTCCATATTGATGAGAATCCCGGAATAAGGGGAACACGATCTCTGCTTCGACAAGACGTGCCAAGGAGCTCGCCGCTAAACGCTACCGAGGTGATATAATAAAAAACGATTCAAGTAAAGGCTTGGTAGTGGCATGACGTCATGCTACAAGATACGTCAGCAGATTGAACCTGTGTACATAATATTCTCTCTACGAGGAAATGTGGAAATTATTTTGCAGAGCCGGACACTATCCTGGTGCTCACAATCTTCTGAAAATTATTCGGAGGAGGAACCCGCCTTGCAATGCCGAACAATATGCGCGCCGGACTCATCGTCATTGAAGCCTGGTTCAGGTGCTCTTGAGGAGTCTCGATCGGGGTGTCCGGACAGCGGACTATCATCGTCCACCGGACTCCATGACTATGAAGATACAAGATTGAAGACTTCGTCCCGTGTCCGAATGGGACTTTCCTTGGCGTGGAAGGCAAGCTTGGCGATACAGATATGTAGATCTCCTACCATTGTAACCGACTCTGTGTAACCCTAGCCCTCCCCGGTGTCTATATAAATCGGAGGTGTTTTAGTCCGTAGGACAACAACCATTACAACAATCATACCATAGGCTAGCTTCTAGGGTTTAGCCTCCTTGATCTCGTGGTAGATCCACTCTTGTACTACCCATATCATCAATATCAATCAAGCAGGAGTAGGGTTTTACCTCCATCGAGAGGGCCCGAACCTGGGTAAAAACATCGTGTCCCTTGTCTCCTGTTACCATCCGCCTAGACGCACAGTTCGGGACCCCCTACCCGAGATCTGCCGGTTTTGACACCGACACCGACCAAACATGGCGAGGTCAAAGGAAGACCCTCTGCAGTACAAAATACGGCTGATCATCTCCGATCACATCGACCGTCCGGACAACATCAACCATAACAATTTAATTGCACTTACCATCGACCCAATAGTTCGTGGGTTCCATATCACACGAGCCCTATGGGCATAAACCCATCAATAACATCTTCTAAAAGATGCCAGGTGCAAAGGCCAAGTTTTACAGGCCCACCACCCTAGTGGTTGTCTTCGAATCACCAAACAAATACCATGCCGAAGAATAAGTCTTCGACATTGTCCCCTTATACAGTAACTACCATATACTATCGGGATGAACCGCGTTGGCTAGACTCAACGGGGTACAACATCAGGCCAAACCTGCGTGACATAGTTACAATTATGGGCAAGGCCAAACTCCACCCTCAGAGTGGAAATCATGCCGCCGCTGGAACAACGAGTTGTGCCCATTTATCAAATTTTGATTCGGCAGCCAACTACCCGGACACCAACTGAGGAGTCCGAGCTACTTTATGGCATGATAGCCTGGTTCGGCCAGGCTTCGATCAGGCACCCGCGGTTCAACCACCATATGACATGTAACTGCCTCCAAGCATTTGTCTTTACAGACTGACTTTTGTGCAGAACAGGACTGGCGACATGGAACCAGCTCGGACACGCTGTCGGAGTAATTGGACACGGATACCCCGAAGACGGTGAGACAATAAATCAAGACATCGGGGCTAGCAAAGCCCTCACCGTCCGCCGGCCGCTCTGCGGCTTCCCATCCGACCGCTTTCGCTTTCGGCCGGCCGATCGCCGACTACGCCGACCAGCCGGCTGCCGACTGTGCCAACCAGCCGGCTACCGACTGCAGCCCGACCCGACACCGACAAGACACCGACGAGACGACCATACTGCAATGTCATCTACAGTGTATCTGTCCCTGGGCACTGTTTTATAAAGTGCACCAGGGACAAGAAGGCATGCACATCATGTCCACGCCATCATGGGCATAGTGCCCCATGCCCCCACGCCACTACTTAGCTTACATACTAAGCTACCATGCCCACTCCACACTATATAAGCTAGCTCCATCCATCCATCGGGGGATGGACTCCCACGGCCACACACTCCCCCACGGCCATGCTTGGCCACTAGAGCATGCATGCTCACTCCGGACACACACATATACAGAGTCAGATGCCCATGACATTGATCCCAGATACAGCTCCAGGAGCACTTTGTATCGCTTGATGTACACCCCAGATATATGCTCACACATGCAAGAGTAGGGGTGTTGTCTCCCCGGAGAGCCTCGAACCTGGGTAAACTAGTGCGTGCTACTCGCATACCCGTCCCTGGATATTCCGGCAGCAGTCTTGCCCTCACACGAAGCCACCTTGTGGCATATGTCGTCCTGCACCCCCCGTGAGAATACCACGACAACACTGATCCCAGATACAGCTCCAGGAGCACTTTGTACTGCCTGATGTACACCCCAGATATATACTCAGACATGCAGGAGTAGGGGTGTTGTCTCTCCGAAGAGCCCCGAACCTGGGCAACTAGCGCGTGCTACTCGCATACTCGTCCCTGGATATTCCGGCAGCAGTCTTGCCCTCACACGAAGCCACCTTGTGGCATATGTCCTCCAGCCCCCCGTGAGAATACCACGACATGCGCAAGGCGGGAACACATAAGTACCCCCCCCCCCCAAGGAGACAGTCCGGATACACTTCGGATCCACACACAGCCTCCTCCAGTCCGGCCACGACAGGTTCCGCCAGCACACCCCTTTTCATAAGCATAAACAGTACTACATAGACATGTCACTCTCCTACAATACGTAGACTTAAAAAACACTTACCAGTCATTGTTCCTCATTGACGCTTTTTCATCATAACGGCACCCGCACATAGTGTCATGCCCCACTATGCCAGGGGCTTCATAGTACTCATAATATGGCAACAAAGTCCGTCTAGCTTCTCGGTCGCCCGACACCCCGAACTTATAGCACTATATGCATCAGCTCCGAATCATGTCTTGGGTCATTAGTTGGGTTTGCTCGGCTCCCATGTTTTGGTACCTTACATTCCGCTCCATCGGCTAAGGTAGCGCTGGGAGAACTACTGCGATTGTGTCCCGGTTCTTCCGGACGAGCACCTCAGTAGAGAAAGCCGAAAACTGACTGTCATGATACAGCAAGAGCTGATCAGCTGTTCGAGAGGTTGTAAAATCTTTAAAGATTTATTCCGCATAATGCCATAACAAATGCAAAGTGCGATGGATCGGTCTTCCGATCAAGCGCCGTTAGAGCCCCTCGTACGGTCTTCCGAACACCAGGGGCTGCGCCCACCATACTCGAATTCCTATGGCTAAGTGAGAGTGATAAAGCCCTATAGTCTGATTGCCTAGTTCGCGGTGATGAACACCTCCTTCAAGGACCCAAAAATGGGATAAAGAGTGTTCAGGTATGTCCCGAACACCCCCGTACTTTTTATGTGGGGGCAGAAGCCGACGACTGGCCAACTCTTAGGATTTATATAATAAACGGCCGCGCATGAAGATAAAACGTTCATATAACAGGAAATAAACAATAAAAGTGCCAGTATCCCGCATTACAAAGGATAACATGACTGCCTTCAGGGAAATATAGTGTCTTTTGTACACTGTTCCGCCACAAGGCGGGCTCCTTTCAGGACACCTTCGTAGTATAATTCGGGCCTGAGATGCTCCTTACCCTCTGGCGGTCCCTTAGCCATCAGCTTTTCAGCATCATGCTTCCCCCAGTGCACCTTTGCACGGGCAAACGCCATGCGTGCACCCTCTATACATACCGATCGCTTAATGACATCGAGCCAAGGGCAAGCACCCACAATCCGCTTCACGAGTCCGAAGTAACTGCTTGGAATTGGCTCAGCAGGCCACAGCCGGACAACTAAGTCCTTCATGGCTAGTTCGGCCGCTGGTGCGATTCGAACAATTGCTTGGTGATCGATAAAGGGCACCGGATAATTCGGCGCCAAATACTGCGACCAGAAATGCTTCTCCGCAGACTTCTTCTCCTCAGCCTGGTAGAGTTGGGCAGCATCGATATCTTGCTGCGGCAGTCATAAACGCCTCGAGAAACAAGAATTCAGCTTGTCGCTTAGAGTTCCTCCCATTACTATGTAAAAATTGTTTTAAGTGCGAAAGGCCTTACCAGCTGCAACCCTCTGTGCCTCCTGAATGTCCTTCAGAGCACCTCGGGCTTCTTCCCGAGCATCATCTGCGGCTTGGAGAGCTTGGGCAAGTTCGGATTCTTTCCCTGCTAGACTCTGCTCCAAGGTCTCGCTTTTCTTCACGGCCTCCTGGAGCTCTTGCTCAGCTTCAATGACCCTGGCCTCGCGCTTCTCGCGAAGAGCCTTCTCGGCGGCGGCCTTCTTGTCGGCTTCGGCCACAGCCTTCTTTAGTGCCTCAATTTCGGCACTCGCTCCTAGAGCATACAATACAAATATTTTCATCAGGCACAACTACTCGTTCGTGCCCAACTTAGCAAAAGGTTTCGACATACCTTGCTTGTCCTCCAACTGCTTCTTCACGTGGTCAAGTTCTTCTTCGCCCGCTCTGCATCGCTTAGTCCGGACACCTCCGCATTATGAGAGGCGGTCGTCGCTACAGACGCCTGTTTTCAAACAAAGGGATATATGCCATTAACTGAGTCTCCTGCGAAGCGGAAATTTGATCCCATGTCCGGCTCTCTCTCTTTCATGGACAGTGCATCAGGGGCTACCACTCATACTATGACAATCTTCAAAGGTTTCTAAAAACATACCTCAAAGCCTTTTATAAGGCTAGGGCAGGATTCATTCAGTCTGCTCTCAGCGGACTGAATCTTTTCAATCACCGCACCCATGAGGGCGCGATGTTCATCGACGATGGACGCACTCTTTAGCGCCGTCGATAGGCCGCCCAGCAACTCTGCTTGGACCGAGGTTGCTGGCGGAGCGAGCTTGCCTCCCTCCGTCGAGGGAGGCTGCTCGCTCGATCCTGTAGCTTTAAAGGTCTCCAGGACCGTGTCCGGCTGCGGGCCGAATCTAAGATCACCCCCGCCGTCGACGATCATGGGAACCGCTGCTCCCATGTATTCGGCCCCAGAGGTATGCCCCCCTGGTCCGGGTCTTGCTGAGACGACACCTCGGTGTCGCGCCTAGGCTTCGGGGAAGGGGCCTCTGGAGGCGTCTCACTCTCCAGGGCATCTGAGCTCAGCGAATCCTCCGATGAGGACTGTCCGGCGTGGGACCTCGCCGGGCTGCACAAAGTATGGCGACGGTTAAACTACTACATCCTAATAACCCCGGGTGCGTATGCGTGTTCAGATTTCGTGTGCTCACGACTTTACCAGGGGCTGGGCCCTGGGATCCCACTCTGGGCTGCTATTGGCAGCCATGGTGGACACCTCCGGGGGACTTTTCCCCTCTTTGGTGATTCGGCCTCCAGGGATGAGGAAGCCGTCCTTTTCTTCCCGCCCCCCGTGGAGGACTCGTCTTCTTCCTCCTCCTCTTCGTCTTCGGAGGAGGGATGGTTGCTAGAGTCTTCGGATTTTGTGTCCGAAGCATCGCGGTGATGGAGGCCACTCCGGGTCTTCTTGACCTTCTTGGAGGCCTCTTTCTTCGGCGCCTCGTAAGGCGCAGGGACCAGCATCTTCGTCAGAAGAGGTCCTGCCAGTTCCTCCGGCAGCAGGGCCGGACAGGTATCCGCCCCACCTTTTTCGTCCATTCCTAGGATTATTCTAGAAAGCATGATAAAAGCGTCTCCCCCAGGATATGCCAGCTAAACATGGATAGACAAAATATAGCAATGACTTACCAGACTTGCAGAGTGGGACAGTTGATACCCGCGGTCTTCGGCGGACCCCGGCCACGGCTTGCCGGACTTGAAGAGCACCTTCCAAATGTCCTTGTATGAGGAGCCGTAGAGCTCCCGTAGGGTCTGGTGCTCGGCTGGTCGTATTTCCACTGCAGGCTCGGTGCTGGCAAGGGAGAACCAGGCGAACTAACATCACTTGGACTACATTGACGAGTTTGACATCCTTGTCTACCATGCTCTGGACGCGTGTCTGGAGCACCGACAGCTCATCGGAGGAGGACCAATTCAGGCCCTTCTTGGGCCAGGACGTAAGCCGCAGCGTGGCTCCGGATCTGAATTCAGGAGCAGCGGCTCACTTTTTACCATGGGGCTCGGTGATATAGAACCACTGCTGCTGCCACTCCTTGACAGAATCATTGAAGGTGCCCGTCGACCATGTGACCTTGGGCATCTTGCTCACCATGGCGCCGCCGCACTCAGCGTGCTCGCCGTTAACCACCTTGGGCTTCACATTGAAGATCTTCAGCCATAAGCCGAAGTGGGGCAAAATGCGGAGGAAGGCCTCACACACGACGATGAACGTCGAGATATTGAGGAAAGAATTGGGGGACAGATCATGAAAATCAATCCCGTAATAATACATGATGCCGTGAACAAATGGGTGGCGGGGAAACCCGAGCCCGCGGACAAAATGAGGAAGAAACACGACCCTCTCGTGGGGCTCCGGAGTGGGGACGATCTGTCCTGCCGTCGGGAGACGGTGGCCGATTTTCTTGGCCAGGTACCCGGCCTCTTGGAGCTTTTTGATATCCTTCTCCCAGACGATAGAGGCCATCCATTTGCCTCCTACTCTGGATTCGGACATCTTTGGTGGAGAAGATGAGTGCTTGGGCGCTAGGGCTCGAGCAAAGGGGAATGGACGAGCAGAAGGGAAAGGCGTGGGTAAAGAGGAAGAGACCTTATCTCTTTATAGAGGCGATAAAAGCTTTTGCGCCTCCCCACTTGCCTAGTGGAACCCGCTCGTTCCCCACCCACCGCGATTAACGGTGCGATTGGGCTACCCATGCCCGTATTAATGAAAGCCCCGCGATAAGGGGAACATGATCTCTGCTTCGACGAGACATGCCCGGGAAACCGCCTCGCAATATGTACGGTGGTTGGTTGTGGAAAGACGGTTCAATAATGACTCGACCATGGTGTTATGTCATGTTATCTAAAGATGTCAGCAGGTTATATTTGTGGGATATCGTTCTCCCCATGATGGCATGAGAAGATCGTCTTGCAGATTCAGACACGATTTAAGTGTTCGGCAATTACTTTGGAGTATTCGGAGATGGAACCCGCCTTGCAATGCTGAAGACAATCTACGCGCCGGACTCATCGTCATTGAAGCCTGGTTCAGGGGCTACTGAGGGAGTCCCGATTAGGGGTATCCGGACAGCCGGACTGTATACTTTGGCCGGACTATTGGACCGTGAAGATACAAGACTCAAGACTTCATCCCGTGTCCGGATGGGACTCTCCTTTGCGTGGAAGACAAGCTTGGCGATCTGGATAATAGATTTCCTTCTTTGTAACCGACTCTGTGTAAACCCTAGCCCCCTCCGGTGTCTATATAAACCGGAGGGTTTAGTCCTTAGAGGCACAATCATAATCATCATAGGCTAGCTTCTATGGTTTAGCCTCTACGATCTCGTGGTAGATCCACTCTTGTAGTACTCATATCATCAAGATCAATCAAGCAGGAAGTAGGGTTTTACCTCCATCGAGAGGGCCCGAACCTGGGTAAAACATCGTGTCCCTTGCCTCCTGTTACCATTAGCCGTAGACGCACAGATCGGGACCCCCTACCCGAGATCCGCCGGTTTTGACAGAGGAATGTACAAGTACAGATTTGTCACTGCTGAGTATGCCGAGAAGAATGCCATCAAGCGACCCTGGGGAGATATCCTATACAAAAATCTTCCTCCCAGATCCAAGACTGAAGCTATTGATCAAGGTTTCTATCTGTGCATGGTTCGCGGACCACAACCAGAGAATGTTGACCCTTCTTCTCTGCTGTGGTGTCGCAAAGACAATCTGTTCAAGCGCAACTTCAAATTCGCCAAAGACTCTGCTGTGAAGAACAAGAAAGCACTTGGACTTGACTTCAACCCAGGTCCATCTGCTCCTCGGGAAGATGGCACCCGTGAAGCCAATGAAAACAGAATCGGCCCCTTCTACAACCTCGAAGGCCTCATCACTCACATTGACGTCCAAGGTACAAATGTGGATCACTCTGCCGATGAAGCTGATATTGATGATGCGCCAGCTCCTCCTCCTAAACCGCAGAAGCAGAAGAAAACTAAGGCTTCAAAACCTTCTGCTGCTTCAAAAGCTTCACGAGCGAAGCCATTGGCAACTACCCCTCCTGCTCCAAGTATCAATTCTAAAGATCTCTCTCGCATCTCCAAGAAGAAAGAGAAGCCCCAAAAGAAACATGTTTAGAGTTCTGGTCAAGCCCTGACACCTGATGCCATTCTGAGTAACGAAACTAAAGCCATTGATCTGTCAACTGATGATGAGTGCAGTGATGATGCTCTTGAGCAGCTAATTAAGAGCAAGCAAGAGGCGGAGATCTTCAATGATCTGCCCCTCTTCGATGTGAACATTCTGGATAACTTCATTGATGAGTGGTTTGACAACCCAAATCTCAGCTTTGATGATCTTCCGCTCCTAATCGGCATCAGCGTCGCCTTCCAAGGCGCCATCGCTCCTGAGCTGGCGCTGGCTCAGAGAATTTTTGAACTGAAAAACAAAATTGATTATGGGAAAGACCAGTTCAAGAAGCACGTGGCCAAGCTCAGTGTGGCTGATGTTCAAAACTTCAAGCTGATGCTGCATGACCTCAAGGAGGCATTTCGCAAGATGCGCGAAGAAGCCAAAGGTTCACGCGAGCGAATGAAGAATCTAGCTGCCAAGTGTGTTCAAGCTTACAATGAAGCTGAGAAGCGCAAGGCACTTGGGCGTCCTGGCATAGACCCCAAGCTGGCTGCCAAAAAGAAGAAGCCTATTGTGGCCCAAGCTAAAACACCAAGGCGAGAAGAACCTCGCATTGTCTTCCCTGCCAGTATGACAGGCTCGAAGCCTAAGGTCCCCACAGTGGCTTCAGAACAGAAGAAAACTAGGGCAGCTGAAGCCGAAGCCAGAAAGCGCACACTCAAGAACACCACTAACAATGCTCCACCCACCAAGAAAAGAAAGACCAAGAAGAAAGATTGGGCTGCTCCCACAGAGCCCCTCGTTGTCGAGCCTGCTTGCATACCTTGTTAGCATTCTTAGGATCGACAAAACCATACGGTTGCATCATATACAACTCTTCCTCAAGGAAACCATTAAGGAATGCCGTTTTGACGTCCATTTGGCATATTTCATAATCATAGAATGCGGCAATTGCTAACATGATTCGGACGGAATTCAGCTTCGCTACGGGTGAGGTCTCATCGTAGTCAACCCCTTGAACTTGTCGATAACCCTTAGCGACAAGCTGAGCCTTATAGATGGTAACATTACCATCCGCGTCTGTCTTCTTCTTAAAGATCCATTTATTTTCTATCGCTCGCTGATCATCGGGCAAGTCTGTCAAAGTCCATACTTTGTTTTCATACATGGATCCTATCTCGGATTGCATGGCTTCAAGCCATTTGTTGGAATCTGGGCCCGCCATCGCAGGTTCACCGTTGTCTAACAACATGATTTCCAAGACAGGGTTGCCATACCATTCTGGTGTGGAACGTGTCCTTGTGGACCTACGAAGTTCAGAAGCAACTTGATCCGAAGTACCTTGATCATCATCATTAACTTCCTCTCTAGTCGGTGCAGGCACCACAGAAACATCTTCCTGAGCTGCGCTACTTTCCAGTTCAGGAGGCAGTACTTCATCAACTTCTACTTTCCTCCCACTTACTTCTTTTGAGAGAAACTCTTTCTCCAGAAAGGACCAGTTCTTGGCAACAAAGATCTTGCCTTCGGATCTAAGGTAGAAGGTATACCCAATGGTTTCCTTAGGGTATCCTATGAAGACGCATTTTTCCGACTTGGGTTCGAGCTTTTCAGGTTGAAGTTTCTTGACATAAGCATCGCATCCCCAAACTTTTAGAAATGACAACTCATGTTTCTTCCCAAACCATAATTTATATGGTGTCGTCTCAACGGATTTAGATGGTGCCCTATTTAAACTGAATGTGGCTGTCTCTAAACCATATCCCCAAAATGATAGCGGCAAATCGGTAAGAGAAATCATGGATCGCACCATATCCAATAGAGTGCGATTACGACGTTCGGACATTCCATTACGCTGAGGTGTTCCAGGCGGCGTGATTTGTGAAACAATTCCACATTTCCTTAAGTGAGTACCAAACTCGTGACTTAAATATTCTCCTCCACAATCTGAAATTAAGAACTTTATTTTTCTGTCATGTTGATTCTCCACCTCACTCTGAAACTCTTTGAACTTTTCAAAGGTCTCAGACTTGTGTTTCATCAAGTAGACATACCCATATCTACTTAAGTCCTTAGTGAGGGTGAGAACATAACGATAGCCACCGCGAGCCTCAATGCTCATTGGACCGCACACATCAGTATGTATGATTTCCAACAAGTTGGTTGCTCGCTCCATTATTCCGGAGAATGGAGTCTTGGTCATCTTGCCCATGAGGCATGGTTCGCATGTGTCAAATGATTCATAATCAAGAGACTCCAAAAGTCCATCTGCATGGAGCTTCTTCATGCGTTTGACACCAATGTGACCAAGGCGGCAGTGCCACAAGTATGTGGGACTATCATTATTAACCTTACATCTTTTGGCACTCACACTATGAATATGTGTAACATCACGTTCGAGATTCAATAAGAATAAACCATTGACCAACGGGGCATGCCCATAAAACATATCTCTCATATAAATAGAACAACCATTATTCTCGGATTTAAATGAGTAGCCATCTCGCATTAAATGAGATCTAGATACAATGTTCATGCTCAAAGCTGGCACTAAATAACAATTATTGAGGTTACTAATCCCGTAGGTTAATGTAGAGGTAGCGTGCCGACGGCGAACACATCGACCTTGGAACCATTCCCGACGCGCATCGTCACCTCGTCCTTCGCCAGTCTCCGCTTATTCCGCAGCTCCTGTTTTGAGTTACAAATATGAGCAACCGCACCGGTATCAAATACCCAGGAGCTACTACGAGAACTGGTAAGGTACACATCAATAACATGTATATCACATATACCTTTGGTGTTGCCGGCCTTCTTGTCCGCTAAGTACTTGGGCAGTTCCGCTTCAAAGGATAGCTTCCTTGCAATAAAAGCACTCGGCCTCGTGTTTGGGTCCATGCTTTGGCTTCTTCCCGGCAACTGGCTTATCGGGCGCGGCAACTCCCTTGTCGTCCTTCTTGAAGTTCTTCTTACCCTTGCCTTTCTTGAAACTAGTGGTTTTATTTACCATCAACACTTGATGTTCCTTTTTGATCTCCACCTCCGCTGGTTTCAGCATTGAAAATACCTCAGGAATGGTTTTCACCATCCCCTGCATATTGAAATTCATCACAAAGCTCTTGCAGCTAGGTGGAAGCGATCAAGGATTCTCACACGATCGCCATCCGGAGATTAACTCCCGGTGAGACAAGCGGTTGTGCAACCTGCACATTTTGAGTATGTGCTCACGATGTAACTATTCTCCTCCATCTTACAACTGTAGAACTTGTCGGAGACTTCATATCTCTCGACTCGGGCATGAGCTTGGAAAACCATTTTCAGCTATTGGAACATCTCATATGCTCCGTTCTGCTCAAAACGCTTTTTGAGCCCCGATTTTAAGTTGTAAAGCATGCCGCACTGAACCAGGGAGTAATCATCACTACGCGACTGCCAGGCGTTCACCTAGGGTGCATCAAGGACATATGCTTTCTTGGCAGCTATGAGGATGATCCTCAAGTTACAGACCCAGTCCGTGTAGTTGCTACCATCGTCTTTCAGCTTGGTTTTTCTCTAGGAACGCGTTGAAGTTGAGGGCAACATTAGCGTGGGCCATTTGATCTACAAGACATATTGCAAAGATTTTTTTAGACTAAGTTCATGATAATTAAGTTCATCTAATCAAATTATTTAATGAACTCCCACTCAGATAGACATCCCTCTGGTCATCTAAGTGATACATGATCTGAGTCAACTAGGTCGTGTCCGATCATCATGTGAGACAGACTAGTTATCATCGGTGAACATCTTCATGTTGATCGTATCTACTATATGACTCATGTTCGACCTTTCGGTCTCTTGTGTTCCGAGGCCATGTCTGTACATGCTAGGCTCGTCAAGTCAACCTAAGTGGTCTGCATGTGTAAATCTAGCTTACACCCGTTGTATGCGAACGTTAGAATCTATCACACCCGATCATCACGTGGTGCTTCGAAACAACGAACTTTCGCAATGGTGCACAGTTAGCGGGAACACTTTCTTGAAATTTTATGAGGGATCATCTTATTTATGCTACCGTCGTTCTAAGCAAATAAGATGCAAAAACATGATAAACATCACATGCAATCAAATAGTGACATGATATGGCCAATATCATTTTGCTCCTTTTGATCTCCATCTTCGGGGCGCCATGATCATCATCGTCACCGGCATGACACCATGATCTCCATCATCGTGTCTTCATGAAGTTGTCTCGCCAACTGTTACTTCTACTACTATGGCTAACGGTTAGCAATAAAGTGGAGTAAGTACATGGCGTTTTCAGTGACACGCGGGTCATACAATATAAGACAACTCCTATGGCTCCTGCCGGTTGTCATACTCATCGACATGCAAGTCGTGATTCCTATTACAAGAACATGATCTATCTCATACATCACATATATCATTCATCACAGCCTTTTGGCCATATCACATCACCCGACATATGCTGCAAAAACAAGTTAGTCGTCCTCTAATTGTTGTTGCAAGTTATTTACATGGCTGCTATAGGTTTCTGGCAAGAACGTTTCTTACGTATGCCAAAACCACAACATGATATGCCAATTGCTATTTACCCTTCATAAGGACCCTTTTCATCAAATCCGATCCGACTAAAGTGGGAGAGACAGACACCCGCTAGCCACCTTATGCAACTAGTGCATGTCAGTCAGTGGAACCTGTCTCACGTAAGCATACGTTTAAGGTCGGCCTGGGCCACTTCATCCCACGATGCCGCCGAATCAAGATAAGACTAGTAACGGCAAGTAAATTGACAAAATCGACGCCCATGACAACTTGTGTTCTACTCGTGCATAGAAACTACGCATAGACCTAGCTCATGATGCCACTGTTGGGGATCGTTGCAGAAATTAAAAAAATTCTACGCATCACCGAGATCAATCTATGGAGAGACTAGCAACGAGAGAGAGGGGAGTGCATCTTTACACCCTTGAAGATCGCGAAACGGAAGCGTTGCAAGAACGCGGATGAAGGAGTCGTACTCGCAGCAATTCAGATCGCGGTTGATTCCGATCTAAGCGCCGAACAACGGCGCCTCCGCGTTCAATACACATGCAGCACGGGGACGTCTCCTCCTTCTTGATCTATCAAGGGGAAAGGAGAAGTTGGGGAAGAACTCCGGTAGCTCGAAGCCGTGGTGGTGGAGGAGCAGCGGTTCTCCGGCAGGGCTTCGCCAAGTTCAACGGAGGAGGAGGGGGTGTTGGAGAGGGGGAGGGATGCGCCTTGGATGAGGTGTTGCTGCCCTCCCTCCTCCCCTCTATTTATAGGGCGAAGGAGGAAGGGGGGCCGGCCCCTCTAGATGAGATCTAGAGGGGGGGCGGCGGCCAGGGGGGGGCTTGCCCCCCAAGCCAAGGGGGGCGCCCCCTTTAGGGTTTCCCCCAAACCCTAGGCACATGAGCCCTAGGGGGGATGGTGCCCAGCCCACTTAGGGGCTGGTTCCCTTCCACATACAGCCCATAGGGCCCTCCGGGGCAGGTGGACCCTCCCGGTGGACCCCCGAAACCCCTTCGGTGGTTCCGGCACAATACCGGCAAACCCCCGAATACTTCTGGTGACCGTATGATGACTTCCCATATATAAATCTTCACCTCTGGACCATTCCAGAACTCTTCATGACGTCCAGGGTCTCATCCGGGACTCCGAACAACATTCGGTAACCACATACTATTTCTTGTAATAACTCTAGCGTCACCGAACCTTAAGTGTGTAGACCCTACGGGTTTGAGAATCATGCAGACATGACCGAGATAGCTCTCCGGCCAATAACCAACAGCGGGATCTAGATACCCATGCTGGCTCCCACATGTTCCACGGTGATCTCATCGGATGAACCACGATGTCGAGGATTCAAGCAATCCCGTATACAATTCCCTTTGTCAATCGGTACGTTACTTGCCCGAGATTCGATCGTCGGTATCCCAATACCTCGTTCAATCTTGTTACCGGCAAGTCACTTTACTCGTTCCGTAATGCATGATCCCGTGACTAACTACGTAGTCACATTGAGCTCATTATGATGATGCATTACCGAGTGGGCCCAGAGATACCTCTCCATCATACGGAGTGACAAATCCCGCCTCGATTCGTGCCAACCCAATGTACACTTTCGGAGATACCTGTAGTGCACCTTTATAGCCACCCAGTTACGTTGTGACGTTTGGTACACCCAAAGCACTCCAACGGTATCCGGGAGTTACACAATCTCATGGTCTAAGGAAATGATACTCGACATTAGAAAAGCTTTAGCAAACGAACTACACGATCTTGTGCTATGCTTAGGATTGGTTCTTGTCCATCACATCATTCTCCTAATGATGTGATCCCGTTATCAATGACATCCAATGTCCATAGTCAGGAAGCCATGACCATCTGTTGATCAACGAGCTAGTCAACTAGAGGCTCACTAGGGACATGTTGTGGTCTATGTATTCACACATGTATTACGGTTTCCGTTTAATACAATTATAGCATGAACAATAGACAATTATCATAAACAAGGAAATATAATAATAACCATTTTATTATTGCCTCTAGGGCATATTTCCAACAACAATAGCAGGTTACAAAAGCAGGCTATGCATCAGAATAGGAGCAAACAATTACAGTAGCAAAATCTAATGCAAGCATGGGAGTATGGAATGGGTGATATCGGAATGATCAAAGGGGGGCTTGCCTGGAAGCTCCGTTGAAAGGGAAGAAGAGTCGTCGTCGACGTAGTTGATCACAGCGGCATCGGCAACGGTCTCGGGTTCTACCGGAGAATAAGAGGGGGAAGAAATAGTAAATACAAAGCACATAGATGCATGACATCACAATAAGCGGTGCTAGGGGTGTTCTAACACAGGGCTACACGATACCGACGAAGGGGGATAACATCCGAAAATGTTTTCCCGAAGTTTGAATTTTCGGACAAGCGGACCGGAGGGGGAAGGTTCCATGTTCGCTATCCTAGGTACATGTGGAAGACGAACGGACTCCATATTTAGAACTGTCATATTTTTCTGAGCAACTTTCATGTACAAAGTATTTTCATCCGAATTACAGATTATTTTATATTAATTTTCAAAGATTTAAACAATTTTTGAAATTATTATAATTATTAAACCGACAGAAATGAATAATGACATCAGCATGATGTCATCATGACATCAGCAGTCAATCAATCGGTTGACTGGTCAACTTGTCAACCGGGGCCCGCCTGTCATATGCATAGTTAATTTAAACATATTTTAGTTAACTAAACCAGTTAATTAGGCTAATTAATCATAGTTAATTAAGTTTAGTTAATTAAACTTATTAATTAATTATTATTTGTTTTCTTTTTCTTTTTAATTGTTTTCTGTTTTCAATTTAGTTTCTTTTACTTTTAGTTTTACAAAATTCAATTTTAGCATCTAAAATAGTAGTAATAACTAGCCCACTACCACAAAAAGTTTAACACTTTAATAAAATAGGTTTACATTTATTTATTATTTAAAAGCATTTAACAATTGTTTTTAGCCACTATTATATTCACAAAAGGGCATTTAATTTTTTTATAGAAGTGTTGGGTCACCACCATAATTAGTTATGAAATATTTTTCACACTTTGAACATTTTATTTTGCATGTTTGAGAAATTTGAATTTTGGACTCTAAGTTGAATTTGAATCATGATTTGGATCAAGTGAGGATTAGCAACAGTAATGTGATTACATGGCACCATTAGCGGGGGATTACTGTAGCTTAATTATCCAGACGTCACAGCTTCGGCTGAGGAGAAGTATTGGGCATCATTATGGAACATTCAAATACCAGTAAAGTTTAGAACTTTCTTGTGGAGGTTAGCAAAACATTTGTTGCCATTCGAGGTTGTTCGTCAACATAGAAAGATGAGCCATACGGATGGCTGCCAAATATGTTGAAGCAATGACTCGTGGAGACACTCCCTTATTGAGTGCACAATGTCAAGATGTGTGTGGGCGTTGGGCGATGAACAACTCATCGAGCATGTGGTGGAGACCCATGAAACTAATGCTGAAAAATGGATTTTTCGAAGCTAGAATCTCTATCTCACGGTGAATTTGTCAAGATGGCGATCACGCTATGGGCGATATGGACAACGTAGAGAAAATTGAGGCGATATTCCAAATCCCAATGTCTACTCATCTTTTTATCAAGAGATTATTTCGTGCTTATGATTATTGAGATTAGATATTTCTTAATATCATTAATTATTGTTGTCCTTCCCAACATCAAATGCATTTTACCTTTACCCCCTTCCCCAATAAAATGCATTTTACTTATCAAGACTTGAGCATTGAAGATATTGTGGATAAGGACACATGATTGGGCAGTAAAAAGGTGTCCCATACTGAGTCTATGATAGTTTAGCTCACCGTGCTACATGTCCTAATTTGGCACCTTCGTACTATTGGTTCACATGTTGGAAGATAAAAGTGATCGCCGCAAATAACCTGTTTTGAAGGGTCGGGGTCTTTCCGACTATGCGTCATTTCAAGATTAGTTGGAAGAAACAAGATGGATGGCGATGTGGTTGTTTCTGGCTTATGATTCTAGAGATGAGATATTGCTAAAGCCAATAGTTATTGTTGCCTTTCTCAACATCAAATGCATTTTACCTTTACCTCCCCCAAAATGAATTTTACTCATTTGGACTTGAGCATGAAAGATATTGTGGATAAAGGAAAGACATTGGGTAGTAAAAAGGTGTGTTCTGTATCGAGTATGTGATATTTTAGCTCATATTGCTACATGTTGTATTTCGAGCATCTTTCGTGTGTTGGAGGATAAAGGTGACCGCCATAAATAAATTGTATATGTTGGGTCCGGGTCTTCTGGTTATGGGCCATTTAAGGATTAGTTGGAAGAAACAAGATGGATGTCGATGCGGTTATTTTCGTGCTTATGATTCTAGAGAAGAGATATTGCTTAATGTCATTAGTTATTGTTGTCTTTCTGAACATCAAATGTGTTTTACCTTCACCCCAGAAAATGCATTTTACTTATCATGACTTGACATTGAAGATTATTGGGCAGTGAAAAGGTTTGTTCTGTATCGGGTCAGTTATATTTTAGCTCGGCATGCTTGATGTTTCTATTTTGGGAATTTTCATACTCTTGGTTGGAGGATAAAAGTGACCGTAATAAATAAATTGTTTACCAAGATAGAGATCAAAATTAAAAAAAGATATAAATAAATTAACTATGTCGGGCCGGGGTCTTCTTGTTTTGTGTCATTTAAAGATTAGTTGGAAGAAACAAGACAGAAGTCGATGCGGTTGTTTCATGCTTATGATTCTAGAGATGAGATGTTGCTTAATGTCATTAATTATTGTTGTCTTTCTGAACATCAAATGCATTTTACCTTTGCCCGTCAGAAAATGCATTTTACTTATCATGACTTGAGTACTGAAAATTGTTGGGCAGTGAAAAGGTTTGTTCTGTATCGGGTCTGTTATGCCTTAGCTCAGCGTGCCACGTGCTTCTATTTTGGGCATTTTCATACTCCTGGTTGGAGGATAAAACTGACAACCATAAATAAATTGTTTACCGAGACAGAGATCAGAATTTCAAAAAAACATAAATAAATTGTTTATGTCGGGTCGGGGTTTTCTGGTCATGGGGTCATTTAAGGATTAGTTTTTCGTACTTATGATTCTAGAGATGAGATCTTGCTTAATTTCATTAGTTATTGTTGTCTTTTTGAACATCAAATGCATTTTATCTTCGCCCTAGAAAATGCATTTTACTTATCAGAACTTGAGCATTGAAGATTATTGGGCAGTGAAAAGGTTTATTCTGTATCGGATCTGTTATATTTTAGCTCAGCGTGCTTTATTTTGAGCATTTTCATATTCCTGGTTAAAGGATAAAAGTGACAACCACAAATAATTTGTTTACAGAGACAAAGATCAAAAAGTTTAAAAGCCATGTGGTAATGTTAATGTTGTTGTCTTTCTAAACATCAAATGCATTTTACCTGCTCCCCTTAGAAAATGCATTTTACTTATCCGGACTTGAGCATTAAAGATTATTGGACAGTGTACATGTTTATTTTAACATGGTACAGACGCAAGCGCTCATATACACGCGCATACACTCACCCCTATGATGCACACACGCACATCCTACCTCTATGAGCACCTCTGAAAGACTTAGCCGGCATATCATCTTGAAATGTACGAAACCACCGTAGGCATCTCGTTGTCGACGGGGACGTCTCCTCCCACTGAATGCGCATCACCGGAAATCCTGAAATAAATCCAAAAATAAATGCGAGCATGAGGACTTGAACCCTGGTGGGTTGGGGACACCATAGTCCCTCTAACCATCCAATCACAAATTGGTTCGCAACAATGTAAATGTTTGTTCTATATCGGGTCTATTATATTTTTGCTCAACGTGCTACATGTTTTTATTTTTGGCATTTACATAATCTTGGTTGGAGGATAGAAGTGAACGCCACAAATAAATTGTTTGAGAAGACAGAGATCAAAAATTAAAAAGACATAAATTAATAGTTAATGTCGGGTCGGGGTCTTCTGGTTATGGGTCATTTATAGAGATTAGTGGAAAGAAACAAGACGGATGTCAATGCGATTGTTTTGTGCTTATGATTCTAGAGATGACATATTGCTTAATGTCATTAGTTATTTTTGCCTTCTGAACATCAAATGCATTTTAGATAGAAGTGACGGACAAAATAAATAAACTGTTTCTCATGGTATATATCAGGAAAAAGTTAGTAAGAGTTAAAAAAAGGGTTGTGACAGAGATAAAAAATACATGTTTCTATTTTGGGCATTTTCACACTCCTGGTTGGAGGATAACAATGAAGCCATATAAATAAATAAACTGTTTCTCATGGTATATATTAGGAAAAAAATAGTAGGAGTTAAAAAAAGGCTGTGACAAAGATAAAAAATATATGTTCCTGTTTTGGGCATTTTCACAGTCCTAGTTGGAGGATAATTTTTTATCTTTTTAGAAATGGAGGAAGACCCCCTGCCTCTGCATCTGGACGATGCATGCAGTCATAACTAAATAAATTGTTCCTCATGGTATATATATCAGGAAAAAATTAGTAGGAGCTAAAAAAAAGGTTGTCAAAGAGATCAAAACTAAAAAGCCATGTGCTAGCCATAAATAAATAAATTGTTTCTCATGATATATATATCAGGAAGAATTGGTAGGAGTTTTTTTTAAAAAAAAGCTGTGAAAGAGATCAAAACTAGAAAAAGCCATCTGCTAATGTCTAGCACAGTCTCCACGGGTAGGTCGCCTCCTTTTTTTATTTTTTACACTCCAAGCTGGAGGATAATTTATTAATTTTATTCTTTTTAAAAATGGAGGAAGACCCCGGCCTCTGGACGATGCATGCAACCATAAGTAAATGAATTGTTTCTCATGGTATATATATCAGGAAAAAATTAGTAGGAGTTGAAAACAAAGGTTGTCAAAGAGATCAAAACTAAAAAGGCATGCGCTAGCCATAAATAAATAAATTGTTTCTCATGCTATATATATCAGGAAAAATTAGTAGGAGTTTAAAAAAAAAAAGCTGTGAAAGAGATCAAAACTAAAAAAAGCCATGTGCTAATGTCTAGCACAGTCTCCACGGGTACGTCGCCTCTTTTTTTTTGGTTGGCTCTGGCCTCGGTCCATTTTTTCGGCTTTGGCTCTTTTTCTTTTGTGGGCGCTATAAAGGCCTCTTGTCTTTTTTTCTCATGGGCTGGGAAGGCCTCTTTTCTTTTTTTCGTGGGCTCTGAAGCCATAAATAAATAAATTGTTTCTCATGATATATATATCAGGAAGAATTGGTAGGAGTTTTTAAAAAAAAAGCTATGAAAGAGATCAAAACTAGAAAAAGCCATCTGCTAATGTCTAGCACAGTCTCCATGGGTACGTCGCCTCCTTTTTTTATTTTTTACACTCCAAGCTGGAGGATAATTTATTTATTTTATTTTATTTAGAAATGGAGGAAGACCCCGGCCTCTGGACGATGCATGCAACCATAAGTAAATAAATTGTTTCTCATGGTATATATATCAGGAAAAAATTAGTAGGAGTTGAAAACAAAGGTTGTCAAAGAGATCAAAACTAAAAAGCCATGCGCTAGCCATAAATAAATAAATTGTTTCTCATGCTATATATATCAGGAAAAATTAGTAGGAGTTTAAAAAAAAAGCTGTGAAAGAGATCAAAACTAAAAAAAGCCATGTGCTAATGTCTAGCAAAGTCTCCACGGGTACGTCGCCTCCTTTTTTTATTTTTTACACTCCAAGCTGGAGGATAATTTATTTATTTTATTTATTTTAGAAATGGAGAAAGACCCTGGCCTCTGGACGATGCATGCAACCATAAGTAAATAAATTGTTTCTCATGATATATATATCAGGAAAAATTTAGTAGGAGTTAAAAACAAAGGTTGTCAAAGAGATCAAAACTAAAAAGCCATGCGCTAGCCATAAATAAATAAATTGTTTCTCATGCTATATATATCAGGAAAAATTAGTAGGAGTTTTAAAAAAAAACTGTGAAAGAGATCAAAACTAAAAAAAGCCATGTGCTAATGTCTAGCACAGCCTCCACGGGTAACGTCGCCTCTTTTTTTTTTTGGTTGTGGCTCTGGCCTCGGTCCATTTTTTCGGCTCTGGCTCTTTTTCTTTTGTGGGCTCTATAAAGGCCTCTTGTCTTTTTTTCTCATGGGCTGTGAAGGCCTCTTTTCTTTTTTTCGTGGGCTCTGAAGCCTCTTGGGCTGTGAAGGCCTCTTTTCTTTTTTTCGTGGGCTCTAAGGCCTCTTTCTCAGCTGGTTGTCCCCGTGGATGTAATGTGATCGGAGGAAGACAGTATATAATACACGGTCCAGAGATCGAACGCCTGACCTTGTAGTATTATCCAGCCGTGATAAACCGTCACGTTTTCTTCGAGACAATGATGAGAACTAGTACTCCTCCTAGTACTTAAGTTATCACCTGTTCGTGGTAGGATGCGTTCTCCAAAACTCTGGCCTCATGTCGACGTGCGCCACCGCCCACTCGCAGCATCGTCCACCTGCAGCCATCCGCTCTGTGCAGAAGCCATTAAGGTTAGACTTATACAGGGGGAACACACCGATTGCATTGATCAAGGTTAGATTTACACAGGGGGAACAGAGGGCGTGAGCCCACGATGGTGATCGTGGTCAGGCCATGTTCGAGAGGTGGAGGTCGTGTGTGCAGACTACAAAACTGCACACACGTACACTACTGCTACCCTACTGTATAGCTACATACAAAACGCATGTACAGAATACAAGGGTTTAACACCCCCCCGCAGTCGTGACGACACAAAGCCTGAGCCGCCACCTACTCGCCCCGCACTGCCATAAGCCGCCCCGCACAGCCCATCATCGTAATACATACAGGGTTGGAAAAAAACTTTAATCTTTTATTAGGCAAAGTAAATCTTGTTTCTTCAGCATCGCTACATTTTATTTCGGAATGCTTAATATGAAACTGCAGCACAAACAGCATTGTTGTTGAAAATAGTTCCTGGATGATGGTAAACATACCTTTTCATGGTAAGCACATGAGCCCTTTCAGTACATGGCCGGTTCGTTGTTGTAGTTCATTTCAAACGGCTGAAAGAGCAACTCGTTCTTGTCCTTTGAGCCTTCAGAGAACGGTAGAAAGTTAGGGACTGTAGATAACAGAAGAATTGAATAGGATAATGCAAACAAATATTTAGATTACGTAGATGATGAAAGAAGACCTTCAGCATATCGTAAGCTTCGTTTTCGCCCTTTCTGGACTTCACTAGCATCCAAAAGCATGTCTTGTACTGGATCCTGTTGTGGCCTGTGAATTGTACAGGGAGTCAGCTCATTTTCTTATGGTTTGTTGTTCGAACTAGCTACAACAGTAATAAGCCCTTGCATCAGGATACTATTAGAAAATGAAGCGACAAGGGCATTGATAAGTATTCATCACAGTAAAACACTAAACAAGAACTAAATTTAATGCATGCATACTGGTGTAGATGAACAGATAAATTCAGATGTTACATATTGTACTACTGTCGACAAGAAACTGTAAATGGCATTGGAGAATATACATTCCATAAATAGGAAACTAGGGGTCCTCACTGATCAATTTGGCAGGCGCTGATATGAACAACAGTTCAATTACAACATGGAAGCCTATGGATGTATTCGTACTTCTATAATATATTCGTATCTATATTTTTCTTCTCCCAAACACACAGTTAGACCAATGTTGTATACAGTACAGTACTGGTTGTATGTATCAAAAGTTGACTGGAGCTGGACTGGAAGCATTGCTAAAACTATAATGATTCAACTAACCTTCTCGAAGAATGTTTTGATGTTTTTCTCGAAACTCATGTCCTATGATATCAAAAATTGACACTGTAATTGCCAACCGGGTTCTTTTTATAAGATTCCCATAATCGTCGATTTTCAGCGTTGTTTCTACCTGCAATGATATGTACAACAACACTTCCATCAGTATTCGAAAGAGCACCTTACAGGGTTAACTGTTCTTAACTAAGAGTTGAGCAAAACATGTCCCACAAAATAACATTATTCAACAATCAGACCCACAAAAGAAATACATTATTAAAGTATAGCAAGACTTTTTACATTTAACTATCTGGATATCATATGCGAATTCAGAAATGCTAGATTGATCTCTGCACCAAGTTATGATTAGAAACTATGATGGTCATTTGCATAAATCATGCAAGCGATATCTTATGACAGAAACATGGAAAATATGTCACTGAGAATGAGTAGGAACATTTAATGATGATTTCCTTTTGTATGGTTGACACCATTACGTTATCTCGATAAACGCTGGATCCTTTTCGGAACATACCGGTTCATCATCATGGATGATTTGGAACTGTTGTGAAAGCAACTCGATTTTATCCTTAGGAAATGTTCCCTAGAATAGATGGTTTACAAAAAAGAATTTATACAAATGATAAAAAAGACAACTCAAACTCTATAAAACTTAGATTACCTTCAATGCTTATTGTGCCTCTTTTTCAGTTTTTTCAGATATCACTAATGTCCAGAAGCATGTATTATAGTGATTATTTATATGACCTGAAACACACGTCTCAAATTGATTATGTTCATTACTTACCCAATAAACTAAAACAAACTAAGTAACAGAGCAACCGGACATACAAATCTATTGAATGATGATACATACACCATACTTGTGTTTATTTAATATTGCTGACGTTTCTACAACTTTGGGGGAATAACATACATGGCAAGATGTTATTGTAGAGGAGATCAACATGCACAGTTGCAAAATACAAGAATCTTATCACTTATACTAGGAAACTGTCGACTGTAGTTCAAGAAGCTTACAGTCCAGTTGCCTCCATGCCAAATAATCACGAATGGTCTTCATATTTGGATAGCATACAACTCACCCATCAAAATATGGAGCCTCTCTCAACTCTTTATTTGGAAAGAAATCTTTCAACTTCATCACATACACAGGTGTGATGTAAGAAACACACAAAGAGAGAATTTTGCTGCAATTATTGGTAGAGAAGTCTTTGATAGAATTCTGTTCCCTCTCTGAAAACAAAACTGCAAAGCAAACAGAAATATGAGAACCTGACATTATTATCTGAGAACAAAGCCCGTACAATTCAAAAGTATCTCCATTCATAAAAGTATTTGCATACAAATTTTTAATGTAAAATTTGCATCCATTTTATAATCTAACTTTATGAGAAGATGTTATACGGGTTAATACCTGTACTCATCGCTAAGAGCATCTCTAGCAGATCCCTTATATCACGGTACCGTAAAAGCATTATAAGGGGAACCTTAAACCTGTTTTGCGGTACCGTGCAGGCTACATTGGAACAGATCCCAAATTTTTTTTACCGTAAACCAAATATTCCCCGTGGTCTTCTCCTTCTTCCTTTCACCCGCATCTCCCTGAATCCTTGACGCCACACACCGTGCAGTCCACCTCCGCACACGACGAACCAGGTGTCGCCGCACACCTCGCAGGCCGCCTCGCACGCGCCCGGCTGCACGGTGGAGCACCGACCAGAGCCACGACTGCTCGTGCAGCGCCACCACCTCGTCGGCGATGCCAACGTACCTCCCGTCCATGAACAGCCGCAGCGGCAGCGGCATGTCGCCGTCCCTCCCAAGGAGCACGCACGGAGCTCGCGCCGGCCCACCGAAATCAACTAGAATCGCTCCAGATCAGGCCTGCCCGCTGGAAATTTGGCCGGAATCGAGACTGACATGATAGATCTTGGTCAAAATGAAAACTATTCTTGCGGTTGGACCTGAAATTTCCCTCCCGCCAACTGTCTTTTTAAAAGGTGAACAGAAATATTTGCCCTGAATCCTGAACAACTAGCATTTTTGGATTTAACACATTTTCCATCGTAAACGTCTGAATGAACTAATTTCTCTGGTGACATTGTAATGTTTTTATTTTCCATTATAACAAGAGGCGACATGGTTGACCATGACCAAATAACCATGTTTCCCTTCCCCTCAAGATTTTACTGGATTTTTTTGTTTTTCTTCACTAAGGCAAACTTCATCACACCTGTTGCTCGAGAATCATTCCGCTGTAGACATCAGGTAACAAAAGGTGAACGTATATTTTGTTTCTAAACCTACGTAACTTTGGACGTTGGTGGAAAAGGTGGTCCCGTTCCTATACAAACTGGAACCGAGGAGGTTCCTCCCTGATTTGTCCTTTTATTTTCTTATTTGAGAGAGTAGAACCGTGCGCATCATGTAGGAATTTTGGTGTCTTCCAAAACATTATATACTACATTTATTTGGTTGATGAATGAAATCATACGGAATTGGTGTATGAATGATTGGTACAAATATTTGCAATTGAACTTGAGGAAATTTACTCAAGGAGCTGGGTACAAACTATACTTTGGAATACAGTGTGTATATGTACACTGGAATTAATTGCTGGGCACAGTATATGTTTGGAATTGGCTAGGCTATTTACAGGTTCAGCTCTGTAGATTGATAAGTCTACACGTTTAAATAGGAATCATATACTATTTAAACGTGGCATATATCTCACATATATGTGCTTAGGGATAAGAAGGAATTTGACTCGGAAAATAATCGGTTATGATCGTGGTTGGTTAATTCGATTAGGAGTCTAACTGAATTCTATCTGGATACAGATTTGAACATTCAGCGCACACCTCGCAGGCCGCCTCGCACGCGCCCGGCTGCACGGTGGAGCACCGACCAGAGCCACGACTGCTCGTGCAGCGCCACCACCTCGTCGGCGATGCCAACGTACCTCCCGTCCATGAACAGCCGCAGCGGCAGCGGCATGTCGCCGTCCCTCCCAAGGAGCACGCACGGAGCTCGCGCCGGCCCACCGAAATCAACTAGAATCGCTCCAGATCAGGCCTGCCCGCTGGAAATTTGGCCGGAATCGAGACTGACATGATAGATCTTGGTCAAAATGAAAACTATTCTTGCGGTTGGACCTGAAATTTCCCTCCCGCCAACTGTCTTTTTAAAAGGTGAACAGAAATATTTGCCCTGAATCCTGAACAACTAGCATTTTTGGATTTAACACATTTTCCATCGTAAACGTCTGAATGAACTAATTTCTCTGGTGACATTGTAATGTTTTTATTTTCCATTATAACAAGAGGCGACATGGTTGACCATGACCAAATAACCATGTTTCCCTTCCCCTCAAGATTTTACTGGATTTTTTTGTTTTTCTTCACTAAGGCAAACTTCATCACACCTGTTGCTCGAGAATCATTCCGCTGTAGACATCAGGTAACAAAAGGTGAACGTATATTTTGTTTCTAAACCTACGTAACTTTGGACGTTGGTGGAAAAGGTGGTCCCGTTCCTATACAAACTGGAACCGAGGAGGTTCCTCCCTGATTTGTCCTTTTATTTTCTTATTTGAGAGAGTAGAACCGGTGCGCATCATGTAGGAATTTTTGGTGTCTTCCAAAACATTATATACTACATTTATTTGGTTGATGAATGAAATCATACGGAATTGGTGTATGAATGATTGGTACAAATATTTGCAATTGAACTTGAGGAAATTTACTCAAGGAGCTGGGTACAAACTATACTGGAATACAGTGTGTATATGTACACTGGAATTAATTGCCTGGGCACAGTATATGTTTGGAATTGGCTAGGCTATTTACAGGTTCAGCTCTGTAGATTGATAAGTCTACACGTTTAAATAGGAATCATATACTATTTAAACGTGGCATATATCTCACATATATGTGCTTAGGGATAAGAAGGAATTTGACTCGGAAAATAATCGGTTATGATCGTGGTTGGTTAATTCGATTAGGAGTCTAACTGAATTCTATCTGGATACAGATTTGAACATTCAGGAATATGAGTATAAATATGTCCCTACCCTCTAGCCTCAGATACGCATTGTGAGCTGCACCACGGACTTGGCGGAGGAATTAGAGGGTAGACAAATATACTCGTGCTATGTTATTTTCGCAACATTGGCATCGGAGCAGATTGCAACGAGTTTTGACGGTCGTACAATATCTCTTTATTTGAGATAGGAAAAGGACGTCAAACTCTTGTATTTTCCTGGAAACAAACTTCCGCTGCGTACTCGTACTCTTGCCATTGCCGGAACCAAGCCACAAAAAAATCGATCTCGCCGAAACTGCTCGCCCAATCTCGTGACTCCCAACCTCACCGCCTCCTGCGACTTCCGACCGCGGCCGCCGCCTCGCCATCCCCGCCTTGGTCGGCCACCGCCTCGCCGTCCCCGTCTTGGACGGCCGCCGCCTCGCCGCCTTGCCGTCTCGCCGTCCCCGCCGCGGTCACCGCCTCGTCGTCCCGACCGTGGCCGTTGGCTCGCCGTCAACCAGCCGGGACCTCCGACCTGCTGGAATCGCCGCTGCTCCAAGTCCTCTGCCTAGAGAAGCCACCAAGCCACACGAGATGCTGTTGGGTACTCTGAATCTGCAGGTCACGGCCTTTACTTGTTCCTGCTTGCTGCTACAGATTGATTTCTGGAATTTTGCTACGGTAATCATCCTTCCCAATGGCTTCCAACAGTGTGTTTGCTGAATTACTTAGATCTTGTAAATTGGATGGTTCAAATTTTACTGTCTGGAAGAGAAAGATCATGTTTCTCCTCACTGCTGAGAACATTGATTATATCATTACTCAATCTAAGCCTACCCAACCATCTGACGAGGCTGAAGATGAGGAAAAGGAAAACTACCGTGAGGAAATTGCTCAGTGGACTAAGGACAACAAAAAGGCTAGAGTATTTATGCTTGGATCCATGTCTGATTCTCTAGCCGGAGAATATGAACCGGAGGAATCAGCTCGCAAAATAATGAGGAGATTGGAAAAGGACTTTGGGGAAGTTTCACTTATCAAAGTTCTTAGCTTGGTGAATCAATTTTTGACTGCGAAGATGACAGAAACCACTACTGTTAGTGCACATCTGAATAAATTATGTGTGCTAGTAGAGGAACTAAAGAATGCTGGGTACCCTTTCCCTGAAGAAGTTCAAGTTATGGTTGCTCTTAACTCTTTGCCAAACTCTTGGGAACAATTTAAAATATCCTTTTGTCATACTGAGCGTGTGCTAAACATGAGGACGCTAAGGCATCATCTACTCATGGAAGAAGACAGGAAGTCCACACAAGGGAAAGAAAGAAGGTCTCAACATGATGAACTACACCTTGGTGAGGACAAGTCTTCAAGTAAGAGGAATTGGCAAAAGAGGAAATATGGGACAGATTTGAGGGATAAAATAAATCAGAAGCGTGATAGGAATGATTACAATGGAAGAAACTCAAATCAGAAGGTTGACAAGAGGAAATTTAACTGCCATAATTGTGGTGAACAAGGACACTTCAGATCTGAGTGCACTAAGAAGAGGAAGCCAGATGATAACAAGTATAACAACAACCAGTCCAAGCATCAGGATAATAGAAGGGGAAATTCTTCACCTGATGGTATGTCACATGTTTTTGTATGTTCAGAATCTCTATTTACAACTTCCTTGTCAAATAGTTGGGTGGTTGATTCTGGATCCACCTCACACATTGCAAGAGATAGGAATTCTTTCTGTTCATTCAAACCAGTACAAAAGGGAACTAGATATATTTATCTAGGAACGACATCAAAGGCAGATATACTAGGAATTGGGGACTATAATCTAAAACTCCCAAGTGGAGGAATATTACTCCTCAAGAATACTGTATTTGCTCCAGATATGAGGAAAAATCTCATATCGGTATCTAGACTAGAATCTGCAGGCTTTGATGTTAACTTTGGCAATGGGAAGGTTAAAATATTGCTAAAAGGAAAGTTAATACAATCAGGGAACCGTGTAGAAGGCCTCTATTATATTGAAGATATTTTCGATATTGATGCTATGGACAGTTTAGTTGTTGAAAACCACTCCATCGTGAGGAATATAGCCGGAAATGACAATTGTTCCGAATCCTACCTATGGCATTTAAGGCTAGGACATATATCAAAGAACAGGATTAAAAGATTGATTAGTTCTGGAATTCTGAATTTTAAATGGGAAGCTTATGGAATTTGTGAAGCCTGCATCAAGGGAAAAATGACTAGAGCTCCCTTTCCTAAAGCCGAAAGATCTAGTGAGCCCTTAGCCATAATTCATTCAGATATTTGTGGGGAAATGACAACACCCACGATAGGACAGAAGGTGTATTTTATCACATTCATTGATGACTTCTCCCGATACGGTTATGTCTACCTCCTTAAACACAAGTCTGAGGGTTTTGACATGTTCAAAACTTTCAAGGCTGAAGTGGAAAACCAATTAAATGGGAAAATTAAAGTCCTTAGGACCGATAGAGGAGGAGAGTACACATCCGGAATTTTGGATGAATTCTGTAAAGAACATGGCATAGTACACCACTACACATTACCCTACACATCCCAACAAAATGGTGTAGCGGAAAGAAGGAATAGGACGTTGATGGACATGGTTCGATCCATGATGGCTTACTCGGATTTACCTTTAAGTTTTTGGGGGGAAGCACTGCATACTGCAGTTTATTTGTTAAATCATTCACCCTCAAAATCATTAAAGGTCACTCCCTATGAGCTTTGGAAAGGGAGGAAACCAACACTAAGGCACCTGGCTGTTTGGGGTTGCAATGCTCAAATTAAAATCCCGAGCCAGAACCGTACTAAACTGCAACCTAAGACCACTCCAGGAATCTTTGTTGGATATTCTACTGGTTCCAATGGTTATAGGTTTTATGATCCCAACAATAAGAAGTTATTGGAAAGCAGAGATGCTATGTTTTTAGATCAGGACACTCCTCGTCGTGCTAAGAGAGCTAGAGTGGAATTGATAGAAGGAGAATCCGAGGAAGTAGTAAATGACTCTGCTGGTAATCTTTCAAGCCAAATCCCTGACATAAATATGGAAGAAACTCCCTCAACTAGTATGCCTAGAAGGAGTGGGAGGAACACACAAACACCATCTTATCTAGATGATTATTTTGTGTTTCTAGGGGAAGTACACTCTAAAGTGTCTTTAGAGGAAGAACCTAAAACTTACAAACATGCCATTGATTGTGAGGAATCTGGACTATGGTTGGAAGCTATGGGAAGAACTAAACTCCATGGAAAGAAATGGTGTTTGGGAACTTGTTGATTTACCCCAAAACCGCCAAAGCCATAGGATCTAAATGGATATTCAAAAGGAAACTCAATGCTTCAGGAGGTGTGGAAAAATATAAAGCTCGATTAGTTGCTAAGGGATATACACAAAAGGAAGGAGTAGACTTTGTGGAAACATTTTCTCCTGTTGCAAAGTTCACTTCTATTCGCATTTTATGTGCCTTAACTGCTTATTTTGATCTTGATCTCCATCAAATGGATGTCAAGTCAGCTTTTTTAAATGGTTATTTAAAAGAGGAAATCTATATGACACTGTTGGGGAACGTAGTAATTTCAAAAAATTTCCTACGCACACGCAAGATCATGGTGATGGCATAGCAACGAGAGGGGAGAGTGTTGTCCACGCACTGAGATGTAAGCGAAGCGTTAGCACAACGCTGTTGATGTAGTCGACGTCTTCACGATCCGACCGATCCAAGTACCGAACGCACGGCACCTCCGAGTTCAGCACACGCTCAGCTCGATGACGCCCCTCGAACTCCGATCCAGCCGAGTGTCGAGGAGAGTTCCACAAGACGACGGCGCAGGACGATCTTGATGTTCTATCGCGCAGGCTACGCCTAAGCTTTATGACGATATGACCGAGGTGGAATATGGTGGAAGGGGCACCGACACGGCTAAGGAACGATCCGTAGATCAACTTGTGTGTCTATGGGTGCCCCCGCGCCTCAGATATAAAGGAGGGAGGGAGGAGGAGGCCGGCCCTAGGAGGAGGCGCGCCAGGAGTCCTACTCCCACCGGGAGTAGGATTCTTCTTTCCTAGTCCAACTAGGTCAAGGGGGAAAGAGGGAAGTGGAGAAGGAAGGAAGAGGGGGCCGCGCCCAAACCCTTTGTCCAATTCGACTGGGCTTGGGAGGGGCGCGCCTCCCCGGCTCCTTCCCACTAAAGCCCATTAAGGCCCAATACTCTTCCCCGTATTCCTGTAACTCCCCAGACTCAAAAATACCCAATCACTCGGAACCTTCCGAACTCCGAATATAGTCGTCCAATATATCGATCTTTACGCCTCGACCATTTCGAGACTCCTCGTCATGTCCCCGATCTCATCCGGACTAACTCCTTCGGTACATCAAAACTCATAAACTCATAATATAACCGCCATCGAAACCTTGTTGCGGACCCTACGGGTTCGAGAACTATGTAGACATGACCTAGAACTATTCTTGGTCAATAACCAATAGCGGGACCTGGATGCCCATATTGGCTCCTACATATTCTACGAAGATCTTTATCGGTCAAACCGCATAACAACATACGTTGTTCCTTTGTCATCGGTATGTTACTTGCCCGAGATTCGATCGTCGGTATCCAATACCTAGTTCAATCTCGTTACGCAAGTCTCTTTACTCGTTCCGTAATACATCATCTCGCAACTAACTCATTAGTTGTAATGCTTGCAAGGCTTAAGTGATGTGCATTACCGAGAGGGCCCAGAGATACCTCTCCGACAATCGGAGTGACAAATCCTAATCTCGAATACGCCAACCCAACATCGCCTTTGGAGACACCTGTAGTACTCCTTTATAATCACCCAGTTACGTTGTGACGTTTGGTAGTACCCAAAGTGTTCCTCTGGCAAACGGGAGTTGCATAATCTCATAGTCATAGGAACATGTATAAGTCATGAAGAAAGCAATAGCAACATACTAAACGATCGGGTGCTAAGCTAACGGACATGTCAATCAGATCATTTAACTAATGATGTGATCCCGTTAATCAAATAACAACTCTTTGTTCATGGTTAGGAAACATAACCATCTTTGATTAACAAGCTAGTCAAGTAGAGGCATACTAGTGACACTCTGTTTGTCTATATATTCACACATGTATTATGTTTTCGGTTAATACAATTCTAGCATGAATAATAGACATTTATCATGAAATAAGGAAATAAATAATAACTTTATTATTGCCTCTAGGGCATATTTCCTTCAGTCTCCCACTTGCACTAGAGTCAATAATCTAGTTCACATCGCCATGTGATTGAACACCAATAATCATATCTCAGATATGTTTAACACCCATAGTTCACATCGTCATGTGACCAACACCCAAAGGGTTTACTAGAGTCAATAATCTAGTTCACATCGCTATGTGATTAACACCCAAAGAGTACAAAGGTATGATCATGTTTTGCTCGTGAGAGAAGTTTAGTCAACGGATCTGTCACATTCAGAGCCGTATGTATTTTGCAAATATTCTATGTCTACAATGCTCTGCACGGAGCTACTCTAGCTAATTGCTCCCACTTTCAATATGTATCTAGATCGAGACTTAGAGTCATCCAGATCGGTGTCAAAACTTGCATCGATTTAAACCCTTTACTTACTAACCTTTTGTCACTTCCATAATCGAGAAACATATCCTTATTCCACTAAGGATAATTTTGATCATTGTCTAGTGATCTACTCCTAGATCACCATTGTACTCCTTGCCAAACTCAAAGGTATGGTATACAATAGATCTGGTACACAAGATGGCATACTTTATAGAACCTATGGCCAAGGCATAGGGAATGACTTTCATTCTCTTTCTATCTTCTCGCCGTGGTCGGGTTTTGAGTCTTACTCAATTTCACACCTTGTAACACGTGCAAGAACTCTTTCTTTGACTGCTCCATTTTGAACTACTTCAAAATCTTGTCAAGGTATGTACTCATTGAAAAACTTATCAAGCGCCTTGATCTATCTCTATAGATCTTAATGCTCAATATGCAAGCAGCTTCACCGAGGTCTTTCTTTGAAAAACTCCTTTAAACACTCCTTTATGCTTTGCGTAATAATTCTACATTATTTTCGATTAACAATATGTCATTCACATATACTTATCGAAATGTTGTAGTGCTCCCACTCACTTTCTTGTAAATACAGCTTCATCGCAAGTCTCAGATAAACTATATGCTTTGATCAACTTATCAAAGCGTATATTCCAACTCCGAGATGCTTGCACCAGTCCATAGATGGATCGCTGGAGCTTGCACACTTTGTTAGCTCCCTTTGGATCGATAAAACCTTCTGGTTGCATCACATACAACTCTTCCTCCAGAAACCCATTCAGAATGCAGTTTTACATCCATTTGCCAAATTTCATAAATTGTGGCAATTGCTAACATGATTTGGACAGACTTAAGCATCGCTACAGCTTGAGAAAATCTCATTGTAGTCAACACCTTGAACTTGTCAAAACCTTTTTGCATAAGTCGAGCTTTGTAGATAGTAACACTACTATCAACGTCCGCCTTCCTCTTGAAGATCCATTTATACAATATGGCTTGCCGATCATCGGCAACTCCACCAAAGTCCATACTTTGTTCTCATACATGGATCTCATCTCGATTTCATGGCCTCAAGCCATTTCGCTGAATCTGGGCTCATCATCGCTTCCTCATAGTTCGTAGGTTCATCATGGCCTAGTTACATGATTTCCGAACAGGATTACCGCATTCACTCGTGCGGATCTCACTGGTTTACCTACGAGATTTGGTAGTAATCGATCCGGGTTACATGATCATCATCATTAGCTTCCTCACTAATTGGTGTAGTAGTCACAGAACAGATTTCGTGATGAACTACTTTCCAATAAGGGAGAAGGTACAATTACCTTATCAAGTTCTACTTTCCTCCCACTCACTTCTTTCGAGAGAAACTCCTTCTCTAGAAAGGATCCATCTTAAGCAACTAATATCTTGCCTTCGGATCTGTGATAGAAGGTGTACCCAACAATTTCCTTTGGGTATTCTATGAAGACGTACTTCTTCGATTTGGGTTCGAGCTTATCAGATGAAACTTTTTCACATAAGCATCGCAGCCCCAAACATTAAGAAATGACAACTTTGGTTTCTTGCTAAACCACAGCTCATATAGTGTCGCCTCAACGGATTTAGATGGTGCCCTATTTAACGTGAATGCAGCTGTCTCTAATGCATGATCCCAAAACGATATTGGTAAATCGGTAAGAAACATCATAGATTGCACTATATCCAATAAAGTGCGGTTACGATGTTTTGACACACCATAACATTGTGGTGTTCGGTGTATGGAGTTGTGAAACTATTCCACATTGTTTTAATTGAAGACCAAACTCAGAACTCAAATATTCGCTCTCGTGATCGATCACGTAAACTTTATTTTCTTGTTACGATGATTTTTCCACTTCACTCTGAAATTCTTTGAACCTTTCAACTATTTCGACTTATGTTTCATCAAGTAGATATACCCATATCTGCTCAAATCATCTTGTGAAGGTCGAAAATAACGATACTTGCCACGAGCATCAACACTCATTGGATCGCATACATCGGTATGTATTATTTTCAATAAGTCAAGAGCTTGTTCCATTGTTCCGAGAACGGAGTTTTAGTCATCTTGCCCAAAAGGCACGGTTCGCAAGCATCAAGTGATTCATAATCAAGTGATTCCAAAATCCCATCAAGATGGAGTTTCTTCATGCGCTTTACACCAATATGACCTAAACGGCAAGGCCACAAATAAGTTGCACTATCATTATTAACTTTGTATTTTTTGGTTTCAATATTATGAATATGTGTATCACTACGATCGAGATCCAATGAACCATTTTCATTGGGTGTGTAACCATATAAGGTTTTATTCATGTAAACAGTAACAACAGTTTATTCTCTTACTTAAATGAATAACCGATTGCAATAAACACGATCAAATCATATTCATGCTCAATGTAAACACCAAATAACATTTATTTAGGTTCAACACTAATCCCGAAAGTATAGGGAGTGTGCGATGATGATCATATCAATTTTGAAACTACTTTCAACACACATCGTCACTTCACCCTTAACTAGTTTCGCTTATTCGCAACTCCGCTTTGAAGTTACTACTCTTAGCAACCGAACCAGTACCAAATACCGAGGGGTTGCTATAAACACTAGTAAAGCACACATAAAACACCAGATATCAAATATACCCTTTTTCACTTTGCCATCCTTCTTATCCACCAAATATTTAGGGCAGTTCCGCTTCAAAGGACCATTTCCTTTGCAGTGTAAGCACTCGGCCAGTGCTTTGGTTCAGCTTTGGGTTTCTTCGTGGGAGTGACAACTTGCTTGTCAATCTACTTGAAGTTCCCTTTCTTTCCCTTTGCCCTTTTCTTGAAACTAGTGATCTTGTCAACCATCAACACTTGATGCTCTTTCTTGATTTCTACCTTCATCGATTTCATCATCATGAAAAACTCGCAATCATTTTCATCATCCCTTGCATACTATAGTTCATCACGAAGTTCTACTAACTTGGTGATGGTGACTAGAGAATTCGTCAATCACTATCTTATCTCGAAGATTAACTCCCACTTGATTCAAGCGATTGTAGTACCTGCATAATCTGAGTACATGCTCACTAGTTGAGCGATTCTCCTCCATCTTTTAGCTATAGAACTTGTTGGAGACTTCATATCTCTCAACTCGGTATTTGCTTGAAATATTAACTTCAATTCTCGAACATCTCATATGGTCCATGATGTTCAAAACATCTTTGAAGTCCCGATTCTAAGCCATAAAGCATGGTGCACAAAACTATCAAGTAGTCATCATATTGAGCTAGCCAAACGCTCATAACGCCCGTGATCCGCTCCTCGCAATAGGTTTGTCACCTAGCGTGCATCAAGGACAAAATTCTTCAAGCAAAGAATGAGGATAAACCTCGATCACGGATTCTATCCGCATCATTGCTACTAACATCTTTCAACACAGTTTTCTAGGTACATATCAAAACAAACATATGAAAGCAACTTCGGGAGCTATTGATCTTACAACATAATTTGCAAAATACTACCAGGACTAAGTTCATGATAAATTTAAGTTCAATTAATCATATTACTTAAGAACTCCCACTTAGACAGACATCTCTCTAGTCATCTAAGTGATCACGCGATCCAAATCAACTAAACCATAACCGATCATCACGTGAGATGGAGTAGTTTTCAATGGTGAACATCTTATGTTGATCATATCTACTATATGATTCACGCCGACCTTTCGGTCTCCGTGTTCCGAGGCCATATCTGCATATGCTAGGCTCGTCAAGTATAACTCGAGTATTCTGCGTGTGCAAAACTGGCTTGCACCCGCTGTAGATGGACGAGAGCTTATCACACCCGATCATCACGTGGTGTCTCGGCACGATTTAACTTTGGCAACGGTGCATACTGTGGAGAACACTACTTGATAATTTTAGTGAGAGATCATCTTAAAATGCTACCGCCAATCAAAGCAAGATAAGATGCATAAAGGATAAACATCACATGCAATCAATATAAGTGATATGATATGGCCATCATCATCTTGTGCTTGCGATCTCCATCTTCAAGCACCATCATGATCACCATCGCCACCGCGCGACACCTTGATCTCCATCGTAGCATCGTTGTCGTTACGCCATCTATTGCTTCTACGACTATCGCTACCGCTTAGTGATAAAGTAAAGCAATTATGTATGCTTGCATTTCATACAATAAAGCGACAACCATATGGCTCTCGCCATTGCCGATAACTTCGGTTACAAAACATGATCATCTCATACAATAAAATATAGCATCACGCCTTGACCATATCACATCACAACATGCCCCGCAAAAACAAGTTAGACGCCCTCTACTTTGTTGTTGCAAATTTTACGTGGCTGCTACGGGCTTAGCAAGAACCGTTTTACCTACGCATCAAAACCACAACGATAGTTTGTCAAATAGACTCCGCTTTAACCTTCACAAGGACCGGCGAGCCACACTCGGTTCAACTAAAGTGAGAGAGACAGACACCCGCCAGCCACCTTTAAGCACGAGTGCTCGAACGGTGAAACCAGTCTCGCGTAAGCGCACGCGTAATGTCGGTCCGGCCGCTTCATCTCACAATACCGCTGAACCAAAATATGACATGCCGGTAGGCAAGATGACTTATATCGCCCACAACTCACTTGTGTTCTACTCGTGCATATAACATCAACGCATAAAACCTGGCTCGGATGCCATCGCTGGGGAACGAGTAATTTCAAAAATTTCCTACGCACACGCAAGATCATGGTGATGGCATAGCAACGAGAGGGGAGAGTGTTGTCCACGCACTCGTGAGATCGTGAAGAGGAAGCGCTAGCACAACGCTGTTGATGTAGTCGCTCGTCTTCACGATCCGACCGATCCAAGTACCGAACGACGGCACCTCCGGTTCAGACACGCTCAGCTCGATGACGCCCTCGAACTCCGATCCAGCCGAGTGTCGAGGGAGAGTTCCACAAGACGACGGCGTGGTGACGATCTTGATGTTCTACGGCGCAGGCTACGCCTAAGCTTTATGCACGATATGACCGAGGTGGAATATGGTGGAAGGGGCACCGCACACGGCTAAGGAACGATCCGTAGATCAACTTGTGTGTCTATGGGTGCCCCCGCCCCGTGATATAAAGGAGGGAGGGAGGAGGAGGCCGCCCTAGGAGGAGGGCGCGCAAGGGAGTCCTACTCCCACCGGGAGTAGGATTCTTCTTTCCTAGTCCAACTAGGTCAAGGGGGAAAGAGGGAAGTGGAGGAGGAAGGAAGAGGGGGCCGCGCCCAAACCCTTTGTCCACCTGGACTGGCTTGGGAGGGCGCGCCTCCCGGCTCCTTCCCACTAAAGCCCATTAAGGCCCAATACTCTTCCCCGTATTCCCGTAACTCCCCAGACTCAAAAATACCCGAATCACTCTGAACCTTCCGAACTCGAATATAGTCGCCCAATATATCGATCTTTACGCCTCGACCATTTCGAGACTCCTCGTCATGTCCCCGATCTCATCCGGGACTCAGAACTCCTTCGGTACATCAAAACTCATAAACTCATAATATAACTATCATCGAAACCTTGTTGCGTGCGGACCCTACGGGTTCGAGAACTATGTAGACATGACCTAGAACTATTCTTGGTCAATAACCAATAGCGGACCTGGATGCCCATATTGGCTCCTACATATTCTACGAAGATCTTTATCGGTCAAACCGCATAACAACATACGTTGTTCCCTTTGTCATCGGTATGTTACTTGCCCGAGATTCGATCGTCGGTATCCAATACCTAGTTCAATCTCGCTACGCAAGTCTCTTTACTCGTTCCGTAATACATCATCTCGCAACTAACTCATTAGTTGTAATGCTTGCAAGGCTTAAGTGATGTGCATTACCGAGAGGGCCCAGAGATACCTCTCCGACAATCGGAGTGACAAATCCTAATCTCAAATACGCCAACCCAACATCCGCCTTTGGAGACACCTGTAGTACTCCTTTATAATCACCCAGCACGCTAGACGTTTGGTAGTACCCAAAGTGTTCCTCCGCAAACGGAGTTGCATAATCTCATAGTCATAGGAACATGTATAAGTCATGAAGAAAGCAATAGCAACATACTAAACGATCGGGTGCTAAGCTAACGGACATGTCAATCAGATCATTTAACTAATGATGTGATCCCGTTAATCAAATAACAACTCTTTGTTCATGGTTAGGAAACATAACCATCTTTGATTAACAAGCTAGTCAAGTAGAGGCATACTAGTGACACTCTGTTTGTCTATATATTCACACATGTATTATGTTTCCGGTTAATACAATTCTAGCATGAATAATAGACATTTATCATGAAATAAGGAAATAAATAATAACTTTATTATTGCCTCTAGGGCATATTTCCTTCAGACACAACCAGATGGTTTTGTGGAAAAAGGAAATCGGAATAAAGTATGTAAGTTAAAAAGATCAATCTATGGTTTGAGGCAGGCTTCTAGGCAATGGAATACCTTATTTGATGCTGCAATCACATCATATGGTTTCTCTATGATGGAAGGAGACCACTGTATCTATTTCAAAATAGTGGGAGGAAACTATGCATTATTATCTTTGTATGTCGATGACATTTTAATTGCTTCAAACCATGAGGGAACCTTAATGGAAGTGAAATCTTGGTTATCATCCACTTTTGATATGAAAGATTTGGGGAAGCCTCTTATGTTTTGGGGGTGGAAATACATAGGATCGGAAAAGGAAGTTTTGGGGTTGTCTCAAAAGGCTTATCTCAAAACTGTTTTGAAACGATTTTCTATGGAAGATTGCAAACCCGCAAATGTACCAATGATAAAAGGAACTAAACTTAGTGAGGAACAATGTCCTAAAACTCCTAAGGAAATAAGGAAATGAAAAATATACCTTATGCTTCTGCTCGGGGTCTCTTATGTATGCAATGTTATTTACTAGACCAGATTTGTGCCACATCGTTGAATGTTGAGCAGATTTCAGAAAAATCCTGGTGAAGCTCATTGAAGCAAATAAAATATGATATGCGATATATAAAAGGAACGATGGACTTTTTCTTTGCTTTAATGGTGATAATCTTCAGCTGCAGGATATACCGATGTCGATCGGCAGGAGACCTTGATGAAAGGAAGTCGACGCCGGGTTGTCTATTTACTTTGGTGGAGGTGCTATCTCTTGAAGAGCAAGAAACAAACTTCGTGGCGCAGTCTTCTATGGAAGCAGAGTACATTGCTGCGAATGAAGCTGTAAAAGATGGCGTTTGGTTGAGGAACTTTCTGGTTTCTCTAGAGATAGTTGAAAATGCGTCCGATCCGGTCACTGTTTATTGTGATAATCAAGCTGCGATTAAACTTACCAAGGATCCCAAGTTTCATAGCAGGGCTAGACATATTGAGGGAAAGTACCATTATATTAGAGATGTAATAAATAGGCTGAAAACTGTTCGGCTTGCATTTTTGCCTGGTACTGATATGTTGGCAGATCCACTGACTAAACCTCTTAGTCAGGAATTGTTTTGCAAACATGTTAGGAACATGGGCCTTAGGATTTTTGATTGAATGTTTTTCAGACAAGTGGGAGATGTAGGAATTTTTGGTGTCTTCCAAAACATTATATACTACATTTATTTGGTTGATGAATGAAATCATACGGAATTGGTGTATGAATGATTGGTACAAATATTTGCAATTGAACTTGAGGAAATTTACTCAAGGAGCTGGGTACAAACTATACTGGAATACAGTGTGTATATGTACACTGGAATTAATTGCCTGGGCACAGTATATGTTTGGATTTGGCTAGGCTATTTACAGGTTCAGCTCTGTAGATTGATAAGTCTACACGTTTAAATAGGAATCATATACTATTTAAACGTGGCATATATCTCACATATATGTGCTTAGGGATAAGAAGGAATTTGACTCGAAAATAATCGGTTATGATCGTGGTTGGTTAATTCGATTAGGAGTCTAACTGAATTCTATCTGGATACAGATTTGAACATTCAGGAATATGAGTATAAATATGTCCCTACCCTCTAGCCTCAGATACGCATTGTGAGCTGCACCACGGACTTGGCGGAGGAATTAGAGGGTAGACAAATATACTCGTGCTATGTTATTTTCGCAACACATCATACAGTGCGGTATAAGAAATTAGAGTAGGAAACCATACAGGAAAGCAGAATTTTACACTAGCTAGCTTGTAATCGACAACAACAGGAGTTCACACAATTTGACATGTCAGTTTTGACCAAACTAAACATCCCAGGGTTCTGATTGAAGGAGCGTCTGCAGGCAAGAATATCAATTTGCTTCATTCTAGTGTTAACTAAAGCAGAATAGCAACAACATAGCAGAAGTGGTGCCCGCCGAACTGTAGACAGACTTAGGTTTTTTACTAACCTGCGACCTGGCCGGGGCAATGGAGGCCGGCTGCCGGTCAAGGGCGCTCCGAACCTGGAAGCGACGGCGGTGCTGGCGCCTAGCTGAGAGCGTGTTTCTCGGTCAGTGCCGTGCGCCAGCGATGGCGGAGGGAGCACTGGAGGCGATGGCGAAGGGAGCACTGGAGCTGGAGGCGATGGAGGAAGGGGAGAGCGACATTTTTTTTAGCGAAGAAAGCGACGTTTCAGGATGCGGCGCGAGGTGACAGAGCGGAGACCCTCGTGACTAGGCTGGGCCTGGGCCTCGTGGCTTCAGGTTGATCTAAAGTGTAGATTAAAAAAATACTGCCTCCGTTCCAAAATATAAGTCTTTTTCAAAGATTCCACTACGGACTACATATGAATGTATATAGACATACTCTAAAGTGTAGATTCACTCATTTTGTTCCATATGTAATCCGTAGTGGAATATCTAAAAAGACTTATATTTAGGAATGAAGGGAGTATATACTACATTCGATTTTGGAAGGACCCACAAGTTAATCACTTGTTATTTGCTGATAATAGCTTGTTGTTTTTTAAGATAAAAAGTATAGGGACGATGGAAGTGTCAAACCTATCGCACTTTTATTGTCAAGATTCGGGACAAAAAATCAATACCAATAAGTCTTTGGTTTTTTTTAGCACAAAAGAACACCTGAAAGTGTCACACATGAAGTTAAGGGAGTGCTTAATGTTTATACTAAGACTCTGAATGAGAAGTATTTGGGCATGCCATCTGACATTGGTGCTTCCAAGATGGGTGCCTTCAAATACTTAAAGGACGGATTGTGAGCGAAGGTGAAAGGATGGATTAAGAGAACAATTTCAGCAGCAGGCAAAGAAATTTTAATTAAATAGGTGGCGCAGGCGATTCTGGTCTATCCCGTGTCTTGTTTCAAGCTACCCCGAGGACCCTGTGAGCATCTCAATAAGCTAATCCGTCGACTCTTTTTGGGTGGCAAGGAGGCCAACGGAAACCACATTGGGTTTCTTGGAAAATAATGACTCAACCAAAGAAATGTGGGGATTTGGATTTTAGAGACCTTAAGCTTTTTAACCTGGCCCTTCTTCCGCGACAATCATGGTGGTTGTTGACTACGCCTGAGTCATTTTATTCAAGGATCTTAAAGGTTGAGTTCTACCCATTGTAAGACATTTTGGTTGCTGGTCTCGGGTCCTGATACGTCTCCAATGTATCTACTTTTTGAAACACTTTTGCCCTTGTTTTGGACTCTAACTTGCATGATTTGAATGGAACTAACCCGGACTGACGTTGTTTTCTGCAGAATTGCCATTGCGTTATTATTGTGGAGAAATAAAAGTTCTCGGAATGACCTGAAACTCCACAGAGTCATGTTTTGGAATTAATAAAAAATATTGGCGAAAGAATCAACAGAGGGGGACCCACACCCTATCCACGAGGGTGCAGGGCGCGCCCCCTGCCTCGTGGGTCCCCTCAACCTCCACCGACTTCAACTCCAACTCTATATATTCACGTTCAGGGAGAAAAAAATCGGAGAGAATGATTCATCGCGTTTTACGATACGGAGCCGCCGCCAAGCCCTATTCTTCCTCGGGAGGGCTGATCTGGAGTCCGTTCAGGGCTCCGGAGAGGGGAATCCGTCGCCATCGTCATCATCAACCATCTTCCATCACCGATTTCATGATGTTCACCGCCGTGTGTGAGTAATCCCATCGTAGGCTTGCTGGACGGTGATGGGTTGGATGAGATTTACCATGTAATCGAGTTAGTTTTGATAGGGTTTGATACCTAGTATCCATTATGTTCTAAGATTGATGTTGCTATGACTTTGCCATGCTTAATGCTTGTCACTAGGGCCCGAGTGCCATGATTTCATACCTGAACCTATTATGTTTTCATGAATATATGTGAGTTCTTGATCCTATCTTGCAAGTTATAGTCACCTACTACGTGTTATGATCCGACAAACCCCGGAGTGACAATAGTCAGGACACTTCCTGATGATAACTGTAGTTTGAGGAGTTCATGTATTCACTATGTGCTAATGCTTTGGTCCGGTACTCTATTAAAAGGAGGCCTTAATATCCCTTAGTTTTCAATAGGACCCCGCTGCCACGGGAGGGTAGGACAAAAGATGTCATGCAAGTTCTTTTCCATAAGCATGTATGACTATATTCGCAATACATGCCTACATTACATGGATGAACTGGAGCTAGTTCTGTGTCACCCTATGTTATAACTGTTGCATGATGAATTGCATCCAACATAATTATCCATCATTGATCCATTGCCTACGAGCTTTTCACATATTGATTTTTGCTTAGTTACTTCTCTGTTACCACTATTACGATTGCTAGAAAACTGCTACTGTTACTTTTGCCACCGTTACCGTTACCTCCATACTACTTTGCTACTAAATACTTTACTGCGGATATTAAGTCTTTCAGGTGTGGTTGAATTGACAACTTAGTTGCTAATACTTGAGAATATTCTTTGGCTCCCCTTGTGTCAAAATCAATAAATTTGGGTTGAATACTCTACTCTCGAAAATTGTTGCGACCCCCTATACTTGTGGGTTATCAAGACCTTTTTCTGGCGCCGTTGCCGGGGTACATAGCTCTATTCTTTGAGTCACTTGGGATTTATATCTGTTGATCAATATGAGGAAATTGAAAGATGAAAGAACCAAGATTTTTCCCTCAACTACGAGGGGAGGTAAGGAACTGCCATCTAGCTCTGCACTTGATTCACCTTCTGTTTTGAGTAAACTTGCAATACCTGCACCTGCTATTGATTCTGATATGTCACATGTTATTGATGATGCCACTTCTACTATGCATGATGCTTATGATGATGCTACTTCTATGCTTAATAATAATGTGCCATTAGGTGAATTTCTCGATGAACAACTTGCTAGGGTTAGAGAGAATGAAATTATTGAAACTGATGATATTAATGAAAGTGATGATGAAGATTCTCCCCCTAGATATGAATTACCTGTTGTACCTGAGGGTTATGTTATGGATGAAGAAACTTCTAGAGACTTTCTTGCTTGCAATGATAGATATGATCTTAAGAAACTGTTAGCTAAGCTAAAAGAAGAGTCTTTGAATGCTAGAATGCAATATGACCCTGCTTTTGCTACTTCACGTATCTGTGTTACTGATAAGGATTATGAATTCTCTGTCGATGCTGAGTTAATTACTTTGGTTGAATCTGATCCTTTCTATAGCTACGAGTCTGAAACTGTTGTGGCACATCTTACTAAACTAAATGATATAGCCACCCTATTCACTCATGAGGAAAAAAATCACTATCATTATATTCCTTTCTCATTAAAGGGTGATGCTAAGATATGGTTTAATTCTCTTGCTCCTGGTTGTGTGCATAGTCCCCACGATATGATTTATTACTTCTCTGCAAAATACTTCCCCGCTCATAAGAAACAAGTTGCCTTAAGGGAAATATTTAATTTCGTGCAAATTGAAGAAGAGAGTCTCCTAGAATCTTGGGGGAGGCTTCTCTGATTACTTAATACTTTGCCTGATCATCCTCTCAAGAAAAATGAAATACTTGATATATTTTATAATGGACTAACTAATGCTTCTAGAGACCACCTGGATAGTTGCGCTGGTTGTGTTTTTAGGGAAAGAACTGTTGAGCAAGCTGAATTGCTATTGAATAATATATTGAGTAATGATAATGATTGGACACTTCCTGAAGCAACTCCTAAGCCAACTCCAAAGAAAATGGGTATTCTATTTCTCAGTCCTGAAGATATGCAAGAGGCAAAAAAATCTATGAAATAAAAAGGTATTAAAGCTGAAGATGTTAAGAATTTACCACCTATTTAAGAAATACATGGTCTTGATAACCCGACACAGGTAGTAAAGGTAAATTCTCTCTATAGATTTGATACGGGTGAAATCCCATCTACTAAGTTTGCCAGTCAGTGCTTAGATGAGTTTGATAATTTTATTGTTAAACAAGAAAACTTCAATGCTTATGTTGATAGACAATTGAAACGTAGTGCTTATATGGTTGAACACTTTAGTGATTATATGTCTAGAGTTAAAGGTGATCTTAAGCGTATTAGTAAACATGCATCTATGGTTACCACTCAAGTAGAACAGGTGCTTAAGGCACAAGATGATTTGCTCAATGAATTAAATAATAAGAACAATGATAATGCTGTTAGAGTTATGACTAGAGGTGGTAAAATGACCCAGGAACCTTTGTATCCTGAGGGCCATCCTAAGAGAGTTGAGCAAGATTCTTAGAGAACTAATATTTATGCACCTAGTCCTTCTAATAAATAGAAAAATAAAAATGATAGGACTTTGCATGCTTCTAGTGAACCTATTATAGACACACCTGAGAATCCTAGTGATATTTCTATTTCTGATGCTGAAACACAATCTTGTAATGAACATGAACCTAGTGATAATGTTAATGATGATGTTCATGTTGATGCTCAACCTAGTAATAACAATGAAGTAGAGATTGAACCTGTTGTTGATCTTGATAACCCACAATCAAAGAATCAACGTTATGATAAGAGAGACTTCGTTGCTAGAAAGCATGGTAAAGAAAGAGAACCATGGGTTCAGAAACCCATGCCTTTTCCTCCTAAGCCATCCAAGAAAAAGGATGATGAGGATTTTTGAGCGCTTTGCTGAAATGATTAGACCTATCTTTTTGCGTATGTGTTTGACTGATATGCTTAAAATGAATCCTTATGCTAAGTATATGAAAGATATTGTTACAAATAAAAGAAAGATACCGGAAGCTAAAATTTCCACCATGCTTGCTAATTACACTTTTAAGGGTGGAATACCAAAGAAACTTGGAGATCCAGGAGTACCAACTATACCATGCTCCATTAAAAGAAACTATGTTAAAACTGCTTTATGTGATCTTGGAGCCGGTGTTAGTGTTATGCCTTTCTCCTTCTATCGTAGACTTGATTTGAATAAGTTGACACCTACTGAAAAATCTTTGCAAATGGCCGATAAATCAACTACTATACCCATCAGTATTTGTGAGGATGTGCATGTTGTGGTTGCAAAACATTACTATTTTAAGGGACTTTGTTATTCTTGATATTCCCGAGGATGATAGTATGTCGATCATCCTTGGTAGACCTTTTCTAAATACTGCAGGGGCTGTTATTGATTGCAACAAAGGCAATGTCACTTTTCATGTTAATGGTAATGAGCATACGGTACACTTTCCAAAGAAACAACCTCAAGTTCATAGTATCAATTCTATTGGAAAATTTTCAACTATTACTATTGGAGGTTTTGAATTCCCTCTTCCTACTGTCAAAAGGAAATATGATATTCTTATTGTTGGGGACATGCATATCCCCATTGAGATAACCTAGTGTTATTCGAAAATTCTCCAGTTTCATGTTATTCAGAAGAAGTTTGTTAACAAGACTTGATCAACCTTGTTAGTGGATTCCTTTTGATGAGCATGAGATGGATGAAGTTAGAAAGCACAACCTTCTGTACCCTCCTTCTACTTTATGATATTTAGTTTAAATAAAGCAAAAATAGTATTTTCTGTCCATTTTCTGAATTATCCGTGCAATAAAAAAATACCCTAAAAATAAAAGTTCTCCAAATGCCCTGAAAATTGGATATGAATTTTTGTAGAATATTTGAGAATTTCTGGCACTTAGAACACACCAGGGGGACCAACCATTTGGTCGTGAGGGTGGAGGGCGCGCCCACCCCCCCTTGGGGCGCGCCCCCTGCCTCGTGGGCCCCACGTGGACCCCTGTAGCGACCAGACCTCAAACAATCCGATCTTTGTGCATCAGTGTCATCCCTGGATCAGTAATGCTGACACGCATAGTACTCGAGGATTTATAACAGAGTAGCAATCACACACTTATTACATCGAATGTCTCAAAAGAGAACTTATTACAATAATATGGCTTAAGGTCATCTAAAAACGATAACAGCAGAAGGCTTGGAAGATAAAGTGAGTCCATCAACTCCAACGGCATAGCTGAGTGAAAGACAATGACCTATGGCACCTTACTCGTCGTCTGAAAAGTCTGCAACATGGAATAAGCTGGCAATGTAACACATAGAGTAATGAACAGAATAAATGCTATCACTACATGCATATATGGCTGGTGGAAAAGCTCTATGGTTACAGTTTTGCATAAAGCCAATTTTTCCCTACAACAAAGGAATAAGTTTTGTTTAACTATCATGGTGGTTGTTAAACATTGAGAAGGTTCCTCCAACTCAATCCCAATTAAGCATCATCATTAAACCCAATCAAATTATATTTAGAGTGATGAGATCAACATGATAATCCAAGAACCAGATACTCAAGATGTCCATAACCGGGGACACGGCTAACCATGATTAGTTTGTACACTCTGCAGAGGTTTGCGCACTTTTCGCCACAAGACTCAAATACATCCATGGTCGGAGATTCAAGACATAGTCTTTTTGAAACAATAACTCTTTACTCTGGGTGGACAATTACACGTACTTTCCCCTACATCTGCTAACCAACCACTGAAAGAGGTCATGCAACATACTCAACTATGCTAGAGCCCATAATAGCTTGTGGCTGCACACGGAAATTTCTAGCATGAATAATCTTATGATCCCTTTGAGCCTGGGTGGCGGACCATAGGATGATCACACGGGTACTCCGGGATATCCTTGGACAACACTGGATTCTCCAGGTGCCCTGACAACCACTGGGTACTCCAGGGTGCCTCAAGCAATCCACCCAGATGTGTATTTAAGTATCCACCTTAAGTTAACCATTAATTAGCAATACTCACATCGGTCATGGATACACTCACGCAATCCACATCTACGAGCATAGCATAGCAATCCTGAGCATAACGTAGAAGTAACTCCCAAAGGTTTGATAATAAACAGGTAATAGGTACTACCTCAATCTACTTCCCAAAACCCACATGTTAAAACGAATCCTAACCATGCAATGTTTGAGGGTTGATCTAATGCAATAAAACTGGGTAGTAAAGAGGTATGATCAAAGTGTTGCTTGCCTTGCTGATGATCCATGAAACCTAGAGACTCGTAGTAGCACACTTCGCACTCCGGGTACTCTATCGCAAACAAACAATAACATACAATAAGCACTCAACTAGTAGCATGGGTAAAACTCAAATAAGAGATCTAACCAGAAAGTTCAACTGAAGAACTCCGGTTAGCAAAAAGAATCAAATCAAACGAAGCAACAAAACTCAAACTACGAAAGAAACAAGATCTGTTTGCTAATCTGGACTAAAGTCAAATTTCACAGTACCAAAATCTTGTTCAAGTTGGTTAAACAGAAAGAGGGCTTCGAGACGAATATCTAGGCACTTGAATCGCCTAATTCCGATAAACGAGCAAAAAGATAAACTAAAACGAAAAGCAGGGCAGAAATCGCGATCGAAAATAATCGCGGAAAAAGCCTGGAAAAAGAAAAACTAACGAACAGACTAACAAACGAATGTTCGCTGTCTGTGGCTAACGGGTGAACACCGTTCGTTAAAACGAACGTATGGACGAACGTCCGGTATTTATCTAAACCAGAAAAAATAAAACCGATCTATCAAAAAAATACGAATCTAGGGTTTTCAAAAAAACGAACGGTTTTATTAAGAAAACCGGCGGCGGCGGGTAGCGGGATCGGTGGAGGCGGACGGCGGCGGCTCCGGCGGGGCGGTGGTGGACGACGGCGGCAGCGGTGGCGCGAGCAGCAGCGGGAGTCGAGGCGGCGTGACGGCGGCTGGCTAGGGTTTCGGCTGGGTCGGGCCCCTCGGCTTATAAAGGCTGGCCGAAGAAAGCGACGTTTCAGGATGCGACGCGAGGTGACAGAGCGGAGAGCCTCGTGACTAGGCTGGGCCTGGGCCTCGTGGCTTCAGGTTGATCTATATGACATTCGATTGTAATCCTAAAAATATATTTCCTCCATTCCTAAACATAGGTCTTTGTAGAGATTTCAACGAGTGACTACATATGGAGCAAAATGAGTGAATCTACACTTTAAAATATGTCTATATACATCCGTATATGGTAGTCTATTTAAAATCTCTAAAAAGACTTATATTTAGGAACGGAGGGAGTATATACTGCTGCCTCCGCTCCGAAATATTAGTCTTTTTAAAGATTTCAACAAGTGACTAAAATATCATTTTGCTTCGTATGTGGTAGTCTATTTAAAATCTCTAGAAAGACAGATATTTAGAAACGGAAGGAGTACATTCGATTTTGGGAGGGGCCATAAGTTAACCATTTGCTATTTCCTGATGATAGCCTGTTGTTTTTTAAGACAAATAGTACAGGGATGATGAAAGTGTCAAACCTATTACACTTTTATTGTCAAGATTCGGAAAAACAAATCAAGGCTTATAGTGATGAGCATTACCGAGAGGGCCTAGAGATACCTCTCCGATACACTAAGTGACAAATCCTAATCTCGATGTATGCCAACCCAACAAACGCCTTCGGAGACACCTGTAGAGCATCTTTATAATTACCCAGTTATGTTGTGATGTTTGATAGCACACAAGGTGTTCCTCCGGTATTCAGGAGTTGCATAATCTCATAGTCACAGGAACATGTATAAGTCATGAAGAAAGCAATAGCAATAAAAATTAACAATCATTATGCTAAGCTAACGGATAGGTCTTGTCCATCACATCATTCTCTAATGATGTGATCCTATTCATCAAATGACAACACATGTCTATGGTCATGAAACATAACCATCTTTGATTAACGAGCTAGTTAAGTAGATGCATACTAGGGACACTTTATTTTGTCTATGTATTCACACATGTTCTAAGTTTCCGGTTAATACAATTCTAGCATGAATAATAAACATTTATCATGATATAAGGAAATATGAATAACAACTTTATTATTGCCTCGGGCATATTTCTTTCAATTTTTGCTTATGATTATTGAGATTAGATATTTCTTAATATCATTAATTATTGTTGTCCTTCCCAACATAAAATGCATTTTAACTTTACCCCCTTCTCTAATAAAATGCATTTTACTTATCAAGACTTGAGCACTGAAGATATTGTGGATAAGGACACATGATTGGGCAGTAAAAAGGTGTCCCATACCGAGTTTGTGATAGTTTAGCTCACCGCGCTACATGTCCTAATTTGGGCATCTTCATACTATTGGTTCACATGTTGGAGGATAAAAGTGATCGCCGCAAATAAATTGTTTTGAAGGGTCGGGTCTTTCCGACTATGGGTCATTTCAAGATTAGTTGGAAGAAACAAGGTGGGTTGTTTCCCGCTTATGATTCTAGAGATGAGATATTGCTTAATGCTAATAGTTATTGTTGCCATTCTCATCACCAAATGGATTTTACCTTTACCTCCCCCCAAAATGCATTTACTCATTTGGACTTGAGCATGAAAGATATTGTGGATAAAGGAAAGACATTGGGAAGTAAAAAGGTGTGTTTGATATTTTAGCTCATATTGCTACATGTTGTATTTTGAGCATCTTTCACGTGTTGGTGGATAAAGGTGACCGCCATAAATAAATTGTTTATGCTAGGTCCGGGTCTTCTAGTTATGGATCATTTAAGGATTATTTGGAAGAAACAAGATGGATGTTGTGACGCCCGGATACTTAAGCTACAGTAATCCCCTGTTAATGATGCCAGGTCATCACATTACTGTTGCTAATCCTCCTGTTGATCCAAGGCCTAATTCAAATTAAGATCCAAAATTCTAATTTCTCAAACATGCAAACTCAAATGTTCAAAGTGTGGCAAATATTCCTTGGATATTTGTCATGATGGAACCAACCTCTTTTGGATTCCCAAGTGCCCCTGGAAATTTATATAGTGGTCCATCAACATATTAATTGGCTTATTCAATTTTCCAAAAATGCTTGAACTTTTCCTTTGGCACTAAAACTTTTTGTGCAACACCAACATATTGTGCATGATTTAATTGCCAAGTTTCATACATGTCAAAATTCGTTTGGTGGGCTAGCTAAATTCAAATGGAGTACAAATAAATTTCAGAAATAGAAATAGAAAAGAAAATAAAGGAGGAAGCCTTTCCCCCCTCCCCTTGGGCCTTGTGGCCCAGCTAGCTCCCACATGCCAGCCCACCCGACCAGGCCCAGCCCATCTTCCCCCCGGTCGTCTTCTCCTGTTCACGATCGCCCAACAGAGCTCGTCCCGTCGGACCAGCCTCGCGTCGGCGCCGCCCGAGGATAAGGATGACGCCTGGCCCCTTGTATCCCCCTCCCCACTTGCCTCCCCGCATCCCCCACCTGCCTCTCTCTCTCCCTCTCTGCATCGTCCCAGATCCGCCCTCCCCGTGCATGGTCGTCGGTGCACCGCCGTCGATACCGCGACCAGCGTCACCACTCCGTCGCCTCACCGTGCCACAACGATGCGTCGTCCTCGTCTACTCCCTTTACACTAACTGGAGCGAGAAGGGAGCCACCACCGTGAGCCCGATGACCCCCTTCTTCCTCTTGCGGCTCTCTTCGTCTCCGGCGTCGATTCGTCGCTGTTGGTCCTCCCCGAGCCCGCTAACGCACACTTACAGGCTCACGGTGAGTAGCCGCATCGCCTCCCCCTCTCTCCAGCCTCTCCTCGTAGCCGCAGCCGTCGCTTTTGCCGCGCCCGAGCACCTCGCAGCCGACGAGCTCGTAGCCGTGCTCTCGGCGCCCGTCGAGCTCAAATAAGCTCGGGTTCGTGCTCAGCACGCCCGTGCGAGCCCGAAGCACCCATCCTCGTGCTCTGTCGAGCCCCGTAGCGCCAAACCCGAAAGTGGCCGAACTCCGGCGACCGCCCCGCCTCTCGCCATCATCGTTCCAGCCTGTTACGGGCCGCGCCGCCACCGTAGATGGATGCGGCGTCGAACGCCCGTTCGAACGCGCCTAGCCGCACCTCTCGCTGTGCCCCGTAGCATTTTTCCGGCGAAATCCAGCGAGCCCCGCCGCTATTTTGGTCGCCGGCGTCGAGTCTCCGGTCGTCGCCGAGGTGGCCTGGCAAGTGGCCCCCCTGTGACACTGCCGCTGGGCCCCGCGGGCCCCAAATGACCTAGTTGACTGGGTCAACTGCTGACTGGGCACTCTGACCCACTGACATGTGGGCCCCACTAGCTTAAACATTTTAAAAATAAATAAATCTGCTAATTAAAATCTGTTAATTTTTTAGTAATTAGTTAGTCACTGACACTGGGCCCACCCCTCTAATTAACCTGTTAGTTTAGTTTAAATTACTGTTAGACTAACAGAGGCTGACATGTGGGTCCCTCTGGACCCACAGGTTAGGTTTGACCTGGTCAGCCGACCAATTGATTGCTGCCGTCATCCTCTAGTCATGCTGAGTTCATATTTCCTTTTCTGTTAATTTAGATAATTCCAGAATATTGTTTTAATCTTTGAAAAATCATAGAAATTAAACCGTAGCTCGGATGAAAAGGTTTTATACATGAAAGTTGCTCAGAACGACGAGATAAATCCGAACACGCGGTCCATTCATCCTCCACACGTCCCTAGCATAGCAAACATCAAACCTTTCCCCTCCATTTCATCTGTCTGACAGACGTCCGGAACCGGGAAAACTTCCCGGATGTTTCCCCCCTTCGCCAATATCACCTAACGCTGCGTTAGACACCTCTAGCCACTACTGGAATCAGCTACTTTGCCATCTGCCAGATCTTCGCCGTCCGCTAGCGGACGGCAAAGAAGCTCTTTGCCATCAGCTATTGAAAAGCAGACGGCAAAGAAATGACAGACGGCAAAGAAGGTCTTTGCCAGGCGCCATTTCTTTGCCGTCCGCTGGCTGACGGCGAAGAGGAAGGTGGCCCCCACCCCCCGCCCGTTTAAAAAAACTTAACGCCCCACCTCTTTGTCGTCTGCTAGCAGACGGCAAAGAGAGATAAAGGCGGACGACAAAGAGCGGCGGACGGCAAAGAGCAGAGTAACTAACGGACGCCACCCTCCCGCCCGTTACTCTTTCTTCTCTTCCTCTCTCCTCCCCGACACCCTGCCCTAGCTAGATCCACCGCCGCCCGGCGCCGCCCCCGCCCGCCGCCGCCGCCGCCGCCACACCCGCCCGCACCCTTGGCCCATCGTCCCACCACCCTTCGCCCCACCCCACCCACCGACGCCTGTCGCCCCACCACCTCCTCCACCCGCCGCCGCCCGACCCACCGCCTCGGCGCCTCCCGTCTCCGCACCTTGGCCTGGTTGCCCACCACCCTCCGCCTCACCCCACTCACCGACGCCCCACCACCGCCGCCCGACGCCGCCTCGGCCAGTGCCCCCGCCGTCCGTCAGTCCCATTTGTTCGGTGAGGGACTACTTTTTTTGTTTTTCTTTTTTTTGCTGTTTAATTGTTAGTGCTAGATTGTGTTAGTGTTATTGTTAGAAAAGAATTAGAAGAAGTAGAAGAAGTAGAAGTAGTAGAAGAAGTAGAACAAGAAGAAAAGAAAAGAAGTAGAAAAAGATGAAAAAGAAAAGAAGAAAAGAAGTAGAAGAAGATGAAAGGAAGAAAAGAAAAGAAGTAGAAAAAAGATGAAAAAAGAAGAAGAAAAGAAGTAGAAGAAGTAGAAGAAGAAGAAAAGAAGAAATGAAAAGAAGTAAAAAAAGTAGAAAAAAGATGAAAGAAGAAGAAGAAGAAAGGAAAGAAGAAGAAGAAGAAGAGAAAGAAAGAAGAAGAAGGATAGAAGCAAACACCCCGACCCCCTGACCCCGACACCACACCCCGACCCCCTGACCCCCCTGACCACGACACCCCAACCCCGACACCCCGACCCCCTGACCCCTGACCCCGACACCCCGACCCCGACCCCACACCCCGACCCCGACACGACACCCAGACACTCGATACCCGAATTTTAGGCCGACGGGTCTTATATTTGTGAATTATTAGTTAGGTCATATATTTTTCGATTTTATTATGAAAACATCATATATAATTGTGTTGATCGGGTTGATTTAAATGTGTAGTTGTTTCACCGCCGCGAGGTTTGGTGTTCGACGACCTCGCCATGCGCTTGATGAGAGCTCGCTTCTTCGCTCGTGGGTGAGCACAAATGACATGTCCTCCTCCCCATTAATTATTTGCTCGTTCGGTGTTCGTGCCGATGAAATTTGATAGCTAGCTATATATGTGTCTTGAATCATCAAGATGCGTGAATCAATATGTGTCTCCTGCTCGAAGCGCCATAGTTATAAATATGCATGCATTTTCATATTTATAACCTTGATTCTTTCAATTGTCCAACGCTATCCATGGATAGCCGAGTATGTAGATTGGGTTCATATTCCCATATGCTTTGCTCGATCCGACGATAAATTTCGTCACAGCCTCCTTGTTGTTCTCCTGCACACATCCTCTCTGCTTATTGCGTAGACATGTATCAGAGAACAACGGGAGGTGCTGCCAAATTTTAAGGCCGGATCCGGAGCATAGCATGGGAAAATGAACCCAATCTACACATACTGTGGGATTAGGACCTATCATTACCTATTAGAGTGTAGGTTGCATGGACGTAATAAAATTGACAAAGTAGATCAATTGATGAATATATACATGGTGAATTATATATATAATTGTTGTGTGTCCAAGAGCTCGAAAGTCAAGATGAGTGATCGTATGCGTGGATGTATACCGTCACGCTGGTCGTAACAAATGAAGCACTGAATGGTTCACATAAACCAAGGGGTTTGTGCAAGCCGCATTTGCAAATGGCCAGAGGAAAAACTGGTGCCCCTGTTTCCGGTGCGGCAATTGGGAAAAGAGGACAGAGGCTAAAATGGGCAAACACCTGCAGAAGAATGGTTTTGCGCCCGATTATACGGTGTGGACATTTCATGGTGAGTCTGCCCAACGTGACCGAGCTGAGGTGGATCATCGTTACACCGATGAGCATGGTACCGGGATGGAAAACATGGTGCAAGACTATGATGATGCTCGGGATTCGGACGAGGAGATGGAGGAACCTGCAAAGGCCTTCAATGAAATGTTGGAGTCTTCAAAACGTCCGCTCCACGAGCACACTGAGCTTTGTCAGTTGGATGCCATCTCACAAGTAATGGCTCTGAAGGCTCAGTTCAACTTAGGCAGAGAATGCTACGACGCAATTATGACAGTATTTGGATGCTTCCTACCCAAAGGCCATGTAATGCCTGCAAACCTGTACCAGTCGGACAAAATCCTCCGTGCATTGAACATGCCCTATGAGAAGATACATGCCTGTGAGAAAGGATGTTATTGGTTTCAGCCGAAGGAGACTAGAAGGACTCATGAACATATAGGGCTAGTTGAAATCAACCAAAGCACCCATTTAGATGTTCCTGATGTCTATATTACGGCTCAACAAAGCACTCCAAGTATTCTATCTCACCGTGGGCCCGCCAAACTAATCCAAATCTGAAAGGTTGGGATGTCGCTTATGCAAAGGCCGCCACGTGCTAGACTATCTCCCCAAAGGAAGAGGATTATGAACCTCACATTAACCTGCATACATATGAAGGAGAATTCTTCCAAGAGACACGCTCTTCCAAAAGCGTTTCAAGAACGGTATACTTCACCCCAAAACATTGAGGTAGACAGCGATAGTGAATGCCACATCACCCCACAGGAGGAACAAGAAGAGCCGAACAAGAAGAGGTTATCTGCGGATGACTGTCAATGTTTGACCGACACGTAAAGGTGGCCTTCCACATGTTGATGCCATCGAACCCATGAGCCCGCCACCGATTATAGTGATGATGATGATTATGCATTTATTGATGATCTTGACGAGATTATTAGTAGTGTCGTATTCAATTTTTTATGTTGTACTTGATGATGATACACTTAAGTGATATACATATTATTATTCATGTCGGTATTTTTTTATGTTGTACTAATTTCGTTTACTCTTTGTCATGGCAGGTGTTGAAAGATGGAAGGGGAGCCGACTGAGGCCAAGGACAAACGTGCCCAAATTGAAGGTGTGCCACACCCTCAAGGTAGCTCCAGCTTATATCAGTTCGGGCGGAACTTGGTATGTGGTTTGCTTCATGATTAATGCAATTCATTCATCATGCTAACTTGAGCCCTTTAATTACTAATTTACTTTGTTTCCCTCTTTCAGGCATGCTACAATAAGACGGATAAGGTGCCAGAGGGGTATGACCTGTATGCCATGGCCCACACTGCCTCTTACAAGCAAGTCAAGGGGAAGGCGAGGAAAGGGGAGGAGTTTAACCCAGCCAGATTCCCATTCATCGAGAGCAGGTGATGATATCTAGTGGCGGGAGGTCCCGTGGCTCCATAGCCATTGATCCAGAGATTGCTCCCGAGACCACGGTGAGTTTAATTTGAATGGAGGTTACTTGCTAGTCTTAACATTTCAAAGGTCATCATGCTAACTAAACATTGAAATGATCTTTGGTGCAGCAGAACTCCACACAAGCATCACACGATCCTTCTCCACCATCGGCACGAGCCAGCCCGCTCCTACACCTCCATGATCAAGGTAAGTTTTCTAGTTTTTTGCTTAACAAATGCATAAAGACCTAGACTTAGCTTTATTTCCTCCAATATGCTTACCTTAATGACCTAGAGTTAGCTTCTTTTCCTCCAAAATGACTTAATAAGCTTACCGACCTCCAAAACCAGTCATTCTACCTAAGTTAGCTCTAAAACGATCTATACTTAGCTTTGTTTCCTCCAAAATGACCTAAGTTAGTTATAATATGCTTAGTTAACTAGGTTTGCTCAATAATGACATGTACTTAGCTTACTTATGTAAAAAACGGCATAATTAGCTTAGTTAGCTCATAAACAATCCATTTTACCTACGTTAGCTCTAAAATGATGCATTTTACCTAAGTTAGCTCATAAACGATCCATTTCACCTAAGTTACCTCACAAACGATGGCGTGCTTCTTCTTCTAGTCTTCTTCTTCTAGTCACCTTTTCCTAACTTTCTTATTTGCCATTTTGCGATTTCATTCACTTCTCGGAAGCTAGCTTGCTATGATGGAGTGCTTGTTTTTATTTCTTTTCTTCTAGTATTCTTCTAGCTTGCTACGATGGAACTTGCTATCTTGATGAAACTTTGCATTGTAATATGTATGTGCAACTTCCTAATGGTTGCAACTTATGTGTATGTGCAACTTGCTATGTATGAATGGATGGAACTATATATGTATGTACGATGAAACTTATGTGTCGTTAAATAGCCCTGTGAAATATATCTATATATGTCATATATATTTGTGTGAAAATTGTTGGATTTACAAAAAAATAGAAAAAGAGCCAATATGCAGGTTTCTTTGTCCGTCTCGCCACCGACGGCAATGGGTTCTTGCCAACAGTCATGACGGCAAATAAGGCACGTGGCAGCCAATCGTGCTTCCTCGAGCCGACCCATTTAGTCGGGCTTTGTTACACAGTAGGTAGACGGCAAAGGCAGGACGAATTTTGCCGTCAGCGGCGGACGGCAAAGTCCTGCTGTTAGCCACCTAACTGAAGGAAATATGCCCTAGAGGCAATAATAAAGTTATTATTTATTTCCTCATATCATGATAAATGTTTATTATTCATGCTAGAATTGTATTAACCGGAAACATAATACATGTGTGAATACATAGACAAAACTATAGTCACTAGTATGCCTCTACTTGACTAGCTCATTAATCAAAGATGGTTATGTTTCCTAACCATAGACATGTGTTATCATTTGATTAGTGGGATCACATCATTAAGAGAATGATGTGATTGACAGACCCACTGCTAGCCTAGCACTTGATCGCTTAGTATACCGCTATTGCTTTCTTCATGACTTATACAAAGTTCTCGCAACTATGAGATTGTGCAACTCCTGCTTACTGTAAGAACACTTTGTGTGCTACCAAACGTCACAACGTGAATCGGGTGATTATAAAGGTGCACTACAGTGTGTTTCCAAGGTACATGTTGTGTTGGCATAATTCGAGATTAGGTTTTGTCACTCCGATTGCTCTGGAGAGGTATCTCTGGGCCCTCTCGGTAATACTCATCACCTAAGCCTTGCAAGCATGTAACTAATGAGTTAGTTATGAGATGATGTATTATGGAACGAGTAAAGAGACTTGCCGGTAACGAGATTGAACTAGGTATTGATACCGACGATCAAATCTCGCAAGTAACATACCGATGACAAAGGAACAAAGTATGTTGTTATGCGGTTTGACCGATAAAGATCTTCAGAGAATATGTAGGAACCAATATGGGCATCCAGGTCCTGCTATTGGTTATTGACCGAGAATGGTTCTAGGTCATGTCTACATAGTTCTCGAACCCGTAGGGTCCGCACGCTAACATTTCGATGACAGTTTTATTATGAGTTTATAAGTTTTGATGTACGAAGTTTGTTCGAGTCCCGGATGTGATCACGACATGACGAGGAGTCTCAAATGGTCGAGACATAAATATTGATATATTGGAAGCCTATATTTGGACATCGGAATGGTTCCGTGAAATCGATTTTATTTAACACCGGGGTTACCAGAACCTCCCGGGGTTATTGGGCCTTAGTGGGCCAAGAGGGAGAAGAGGAGGGTCGCCAGTAGGTTGTGCCCCTCCCCTAGTCCGAATAGGACAAGGAAGGGGCGGCGCCGATGGAGTCATGTACCTAGGGTAGGGTCATAGGTTCGACCTAAACGCCCTACCCAAGGGTACTCGAGAAGAGATCATCTTCCAATGACCAAAGAGGAATCCACTGACCGATCGAAGGACTCACCATGGAAGACTCACTCGACCATGAAGACTCACTCACCACCGAAGGTCGGAAGGCACCGCAGCGCTAACGGTTTGCTATTGAATAGACTTAATGATAGTTAAGGCATTTTATGAGGGCGTTACAAGAACCCCCTAGCTTAATGTACTTTAATCCCTCCATTATGTGGGCTGGCTGGGGTCCCAAGACTCTATATAAGCCACCCCTCCACAGTAGAAGGGTTCAGATTCTTGTAATACTCATACTCATAATCCACTCGACCGCCTCAGGGCTCCGAGACGTAGGGCTGTTACTTCCTCCGAGAAGGGCCTGAACTCGTACATCCCTTGTCTCCACAACTGCTCCATAGCTAGGACATCGCCTCTCCTTAACCTACCCCTACTTCTACTGTCAGACTTAGAACCACGACAGTTGGCGCCCACCGTGGGACAGGTGTTTTAGCGATTTGTGGAGGAGTTGCAGATTCGAGTACCTTCATCATGATGACTTCGAGTTTTGGGTGAGGGGCACGAGATCCGCCTCGGTGCTCTCACTTTTGTCGCCGACGACCAAGATGGCTCCGTGGAGGCCCCTCTTGACATCGAGGCGCCCCCGTCCGCATGGGCGACGACTACAAGATGTGTTGTTCGGGCGCTTTGTGCGGCAACCGCCGACCAGATCGGTCGACTCCTTATCGGTCGCCCAGCTCTCCCACCAGCGCAAGCGCCTGGTCGGTCGAGACTTCAGCGGTGGGTGAAGACGCGGTGGCTCGCCAGACAGCCACCGCCCAAGTCGCGGTTATCGAGCCCGACGAATCCTCTACGGCCTGCTCGACCGTCGACCGGCTCAGAGAGATCGTGATCCGAGTGTGATAGCAGTGATCCAACGGCGGAGATGCTCATGGTCGACGGCCTCGCAGTCCTCCCGGCCACCACGGCGGTGTGGCTGAGGAGGAGACCTCGCAAGAACACGAGGAGTACCAGCCCGAGACACTCGACTCTCTGCAGAGAGAAGAGCTTCGTCGCAGAACATGGATGCACTACATACCCTATCGCCGGAGAGACCCCGAGGCTCGTGCCTTGGAGGAAGCACGCCATTAATGTGGCTGAACGCGCCGCTTGGAGAATCTTCAGCGAGCACTCGACGCAGCTGCTGCAACGACTCCTCGAATTCATCGACGCCGGCTCTTCCCGCCGACTCGTATACCGCGACGCTAATTCAGAATTTAGCACCGCAACTCGATAGCGTAGTCTATCCAGCCGCCCCCAATCGAAGCTGGAAGAGGCTTGCAGCAGATCGTAGATTTACTCGAGCGGCAGTAATCGAACTCAGCCGTGTCGCAGCCACGCAACAGATTCACAACCGATCCGTCGCTGCTAACACTGCATACCGGCTCACAGCCCCAGACGCCTCCGCGGCGGGAAGGGCGCGATAACCGGCGAGAGCAGCTCGAGACCGATTCGACCGAGATGACAGCGCCGAGTGCCCTTTCCTCCGAGGGAAGGGTCGACGCCTCGGCGGCAAGATGATGATTTACGATTCAAGATAGGCGAAGGGTTCCAATCGACCCTGTGGAACCGTGTTTTGATGCGCGGTCCATTATCGCAAGGCTTGGTCGACCGAACAGAGCCCATCGGAAGGACCGAGAGGGATGCACCCACCAGCAATGAGTGCATGTCTCGGTCCGGAGTGTTTTAGCAGGCTATCGAGCCGCAGATGATCCCCCAATTTCAGATTGGCAACAGAGTCGCAAGTTCATCGGGGAATCTAAGCCCAAACTTGGCTTGAGGATTACCGAGTGGCTGTTCAGATTGGTGGTGGGAATGATGAGGTGGCCATGAAGCATTTGCCCTCATGTTGGAAGGTTACGCCAGAGCGTGGTTGAGTCAATTACCTCACAAAGAGCATATATACTTGGGAAGATTTGTCCCGAGTGTTCGTCAGACTTTTGAAGGGACTTGCAAGTTTAACCGGCTGGTTTGACAGAGCTGCAAGTTTGTGTTCAGAAGACCAACGAAACTCTCTGAGAGTACATTCAGAGATGGATTACCTTACACAATACTGTGGAAAATGTGTCTGACCATCAGGCGGTTTGCGCCTTCAAGGACGGCGCCAAAAAGAGAATTGAGTCTCAAGTTCGGTCGAACCGAGACATGACCCGAGTCGAATGATGGAGATTGTTAGCAAATACGCCAACGGCGAGGAAGAAGACCGACTCCGAAGCGGTAAATACAAACCGAGTCAGTCGGAGAAGGGCAATTCCAGTCGGAAGCAGAAGCGCAAAGCCGAGCCAGCAGCTCCTGGAGAGGCCCTGGCCGTGACTCAGGGAAAGTTCAAGGGGAAGCCCAAAGGATCCTGGAATCCGAAGAAAGTGAAAGATAAAGAAGGAAATGACGTGATGGATATGCCGTGCCATATTCACACAAAGAAAGATGAAGAGGGCAACATTATTTACCCGAAGCACACCACTGTCGATGTCGACTCTCGATCCAAAGAAGCCAGGCAAACAGCCTAAGGACAAGGAGAAGGAGCCAGACAAGGCCAGAGACAAAGAGGACAGTGAGGAGGAATACCCGCATGTCAATTCCACTCTGATGATCTTTGCGGATGTGGAGAGCAAAAGTCGACTGAAAGTCATCAATCGGGAGGTGAATATGGTTGCCCCAGTTAAGCCAAATTATGTGAAGTGGTCCCAGACACCCATCACATTCGACCAATCTGATCACCCGACTCACATTGCCACCCCTGGGCGGCAAGCGTTGGTGGTCGATCCAGTTGTCGAAGGCACTCGACTAACAAAAGTGCTGATGGACGGTGGTAGTGGGCTGAATTTGTTATTTGCGGATACTTTGAAAGGGATGGGCATTCCGATGTCCCGATTGAGCGCCAGCAATATGAGTTTCCACGGAGTCATACCAGGGAAGAAGGCCAACTCACTCGGCCAAATAGCCCTGGACGTGGTTTTTGGCGATTCCAAGCACTTCCGCAAAGAAAAGTTGACCTTTGAGGTTGTGGATTTTCAGAGTGCATACCATGCCATTTTGGGAGGTTCGCCACGCATCGCATTCATGGCCCGACCATGCTACGGTACTCAAACTCAAGATGCCAGACCCAAGGGAGTGATCACCGCCACCGGGATCGGAAGAAGGCGGAAGAGTGCTTTCGAAGGGCTCAAAGATTGCCGACTCCCAAGTGTCAGCAGTCGAATTCGACGAGTACATGCAAAATGCAGATCCGAGTGATTTGCTACGATCTAAGAAGCCAGCCATAGAGTCTGCATTCAAGTCGTCTGGTGAGACAAAGCCCGTCCATATTCATCCGACTGACCCCGATGCAGCTCCGACTCACATATCCACAACACTCGACTCAAATAGGAAGAAGCGCCATCCAGTTCCGTGAGAATGGGACATCTTTGCATGGAAGCCACCGACATGCCGGTGTTCCTGTGGAACTGGCTGAGCATCGCCTTCGAGTCGACAAGTCAGCGAAACCAGTCAAAGAGCATCTGCGACGGTCCGCCGTAAGAGAAAGGCTATTGGGGAAGAAGTGGCTCGACTGTTGACAGCAGGATTTATCCGAGAGATTTACCACTCCGAGTGGCTCGCTAATGTTGTCATGGTCCCCAAGAAGGATGACTCACTCCGCATGTGCATTGATTTTAAGCACATTAATCGGGCCTGCCCGAAGGATCATTTTCCTCTCCCCCGCATCGATCAAATTGTCGACTCGACCGCGGGATGTGAGAGGTTGTCTTTTCTAGATGCATATTCCGGTATCATCGATCCGCCTCAGATGGACCCGACGAAATAAAAACAGCTTTCATCACTCCATTCGGTGCTTCGCTATATCACCATGCCATTCGCCTCAAGAATGCCGGAGCCACATTTATGCGAATGATTCGAAGTGTCTTCACCAAATCAGTCGGAATGTGGAAGCGATATGGATGATATCGCCGTTAAGTCGCGAAAAGGTTCCGACCTGCTTGCTGACCTCGCCAAACATTTGCCAACCTCGGAAGATACGATATCAAGCTCAATCCACAAAGTGCACATTCGGAGTTCTGGTGGAAAATTACTCGGTTTTCGCTTCCGAACGAGGAATCGACGCTAACCTGCAGAAGATAGGCACTATTCTCCTAATGAAACGCCTGCTGCGAAAGTGCACGACGCCCGAAGCTTATCGATGCTTGGCCGCTTAAGTCGATTCATCTCACGACTCGGTGAAAAGGCATTACCTCTTTACCGATCGATGAAGAAGGCCGACAGTTCGAGTGGACTCGAAGTCGATGCAGCGCTTGCCGAGCTAAAGCTCGCTCTCCACCCACCGGTGCTTGCTGCTCCAATCAGCAAAGAGCCTCTGTTGCTTTACATTGCAGCCATCGGACAAGTTGTCGGGATTACGGCTTACGGTCGAGCGGGAAGAGGAAGGAAAGGCCTTCAAAGTTCAGCGCCGTGTATTATTTGTCCAAGTTTTGACTCCATCCAAGCAGAGATACCCTCATTATCGAAGCTTGTGTATGGTATATACATGACCACAAAGAAGGTTGCTCACTATTTCTCCGATCATTCATCACGATGCCGCCGACGCTCCTTATCGAGATCTTGCATAACAGAGACGAATCGGTCGAGTGGCTAAGTGGGCGATTGAACTTCTTCCCTTGATATCAAATTCGAGGCAAAGAAAGCCATTAAGTCCTGTGCTATAGCGGATTTCCTTGCCGAGTGGATTGAACAACAAGAACCGATCAAGTTCACTCGAGCATTGGACCATGTTCTTTGACGGCTCCAAGATGTTGAATGGTTCTGGTGCTGGGGTTGTTCTGGTTTCCCCCAGAGGAGATAAGCTTAAGTATGTGCTCCAGATTCACTTTGATTCCTCCAACAATGAGGCAGAATATGAGGCCCTTTTATATGGATTGCGATGGCCATCTCACTCGGCGTCCGTCGCTCGATGGTTTATGGCGACTCAGATCTAGTGGTCAATCAAGTGATGAAGGAGGACGCGAGAAGCCCATTTATGATTGGATCTTGCAATGCAAAGGAGGAAGCCGGAAAAGAAGTTTGAGGGTTGAGCTCCATCACATCCCCGATGAAAAATCAGCAGCAGATGATCCGCCAAGATAGGGTCCAAGAGGGAAGCCATTCCGAGTGGCGTGTTTTTGGAACATATACACACTCCGTCAGTCAAAGAAGATCCCTACACAGAGGAAGCTCCACAACCCAAGAGTGCCACGGACTCGACTGAGGTAGAGGTCCCGGCAGTGGTCGACTTGGTCATGGAGGTTTTAGTTGTCACTCCCGATTGGACAATTCCATACATTGCATATATTCTGAGAAAGGAACTCCCAGAAGATGAGGAAGAGGCTCGGCAGATCGTCCGTCGATCCAAAGCCTTTACCGTTATCAATGGGCAAGATAGAGAAACACGACGAGTCGGACAAAAATGCATAACGCCGTAAGAAGGTCGAAATATACTCAATGATATCCACTGGGACCTGTGGTCACTATGCGCCCTCTCGACCATTGTAGCCAAAGCATACCGAGCTGGATTTTACCGCCAAGAGCAAATGAGATGGCGAAAGAAATAGTGGACAAGTGCGAAGGATGCCGTTCTACTCCAATATGTCACACAAGCCTCGTCGACCTTGAAGACCATTCCGCTCGTCTCGCCTTTCGCAGATGGGGTTGGACATGATCGGTCCCTTGCGAACAGGTCGGAGTGGTTTCACGATGTATTGGTAGCAATGACAAGTTCACCAAGTGGATTGAGGCTAAGCCAATCAAAAACTTGATGTCGGTATCGCTGTTTCCTTCGTCGTAAAGTTGACGCTCGTATGGAGTCCCGCACAAGATTATCACGACAATGGGTCAATTTTGATTCGAAGAATTCAAGGATTTCGCAACTCCCAAGGCATACGAGTCGACTACGCTCAACCGCACATCCACGGTCGAATGGACAGCGAGCGAGCCAATGGATTGATCCTCAAAGGTCTCAAGCCCCGCTTGATGCGAGATCTCAAGCATGCGGGTTTGGAGCTTGGGTCGATTTAACTTCCTTGATGCTTTGGGGTTTGCGGACCACGCCTAATCGGTCGACCGGGAGAACTCCTTTTTCCTGGTCTATGGGGCGAAGCAGTTTTACCGAAAGTGATCTCCTTCACAATGCTCCTCGAATTGAACTATACAATGAAGCGTGCTGAGCAAGCGCGCCAAGATGCAATCGACCTCTGGAAGAGGAAAGGAAATGGCTTTGATCCGCCGACCATTTACCAAAGAAGACTTGCGCCGCCTATACGCCGTAAATGTGAGAGGTCGGCCTTCCAGAAGGAGATCTGGTCCTTCGGTGGATCGCCAGAAGCAACATAAGCTTGCTCCTTCATGGGAAGGTCCTTCATCGTCACAAAGGTTCTCCACAATGGGGCATATCGCCTCTACAATGTCGAACACGATATCGATGAGCCCCGAGCTTGAATGCGGATCTGCTCCGCCTGCTTTACACTTAAGGTTTTTCACTCGGAAGAGTTGTAATAAAGTACTCTGTAGCTCACGAGCTTTGAAGTAATAGTGTCATAATTCCTTCATAATTTTTGTCACTCTTTATTTTTCGTCGAGTAAAATTTTCCCAAATGGGTGGCGCGAACTGCTCCGCCTAAGTTATTAAAATCCCACCGAGTGGTAAGCCGGACTTCCACTCGGAGGCTTAGCCGCAGCCTCGTGGCTCGCCTAAGTTATTAAATCCCACCGAGTGGTAAGCCGACTTCCACTCGGAGGCTTAGCTGCAGCTCGGTGCTCGCCTAAGTTATTAAAATCCCACCGAGTGGTAAGCCGACTTCCACTCGGGAGGCTTAGCTGCAGCCTGCTCGCCTAAGTTATTAAAATCCCACCGAGTGGTAAGCCAGACTTCCACTCGGAGGCTTAGCTGCAGTCCAAAGGACTCGCCTAAGTATAAAATATATTAGCAAGGAAAACAAGGCGCAGGTCGACTGCGGCCCTCTCCTCCGAGCTACACCATAAGTATGATGTGCGATTGCAAGGAAGATGAAGTGCAGGTCGACTGCGACCCTCTTCTCCGAGCTTCGACACAAATACAACAGAAATCCTACCAAGTGGAGAGTAAACCTCACACTCGGGGGCTTAGCTGCAGCCCAGTGCTCGCCTAAGGTATAAGAAATCCTACCGAGTGGAGAGCAAACCTCCCACTCGGGGGCTTAGCTGCAGCCCAGTGCTCGCCTAAGGTATAAGAAATCCTACCGAGTGGAGAGCAAACCTCCCACTCAGGGGCTTAGCTGCAGCCCAGTGCTCGCCTAAGATATAAGAAATCCCACCGAGTGGAGAGCAAACCTCCCACTCGGGGCTTAGCTGCAGCCAGTGCTCGCCTAAGGTATAAGAAATCCTACCGAGTGGAGAGCAAACCTCCCACTCGGGGGCTTAGCTGCAGCCCAGTGCTCGCCTAAGATATAAAAAATCCTACCGAGTGGAGAGCAAACCTTCCACTCGGGGGCTTAGCTGCAGCTCAGTGCTCGCCTAAGGAATAAGTCGACTGCAGTAGGCATCCCGCTGTTAACCTGCAAAGAGCAATTCAAGCCAGGAGCAATCATTTCCAAACATCCAATCTAAATTTAGGTCGACACCTAAAATAACCGAGAGTGCTCAGGCGCTAAGCCTGTTAAAGTTTTATCGGTTACAACTCCACTCGGCATACCGAGGCAAATTTAAGGTCAAGGAATGTTTTTTACCCCTCCTGTGGAGGGCTGGATGGAGCAACGAACTCGTCAAGATCAATCCCATCGGCAATCCGCGTGGCAGCAGCAATGAAAGTCTCCATGAAGGTCCTGAAGTCGTGCTTTTTGGTGTTGGCCACTCGGAGAGCCGCCAGCTTATCTTCTCGGGCTTCCTTGCAATGGACTCGCGCCGGATTACATGTATAACGTCTGCGCCGACCGAGTCAAGATTTCTTCCACTCTTGCACTCGGTCGTGGACGGCGTTCAGTCGAGCCATCAATGACTCGAGGTCATTTTGGAGTGTCTCATTGGGCCAGAGCGTCGAGTCGATGCGAGACGTAGCAACCTTCAGTCTTGCGAGATAATCCACAACAGCAGCAACACGGGACTCCAGTCGGAAGATGTTCATAGCAGTTTCATCGTTCACCGGGGAATTGGCAGGGTCAAGGTTCGTCTCCAGCTGGCTGGTTTCTTCTTCAAAGTTGCGGCAGAACTCTGCAGAGACAAAATCCCGAATCAGGAAAACAGTCGAGTAGATACATAACAGTTGGGAGAATTGGTCGAGTGAAGAAAGTTACCTTCGAGCTTAAGGAACAATTCCTTAGCAAGGCCACCCAAGAAGCTTTCCAGCTCGTTCCTCTTCCCAGCCAGTTGGAGGATCTTCTCGGTCAGGTTCTTCTTGTCAGCCTTCATTCGCTCAGCATCCTTGTTGGCAGTAGCTAGAGCAGCCTTCAGATCAGCGTTATCCTGTTCGAGCTTGGCAACTGAGGCCAGTTTTTCATCAGCAAGCTTGATCTTCTCAGACAGCTCAAGCTCCTTCTTCCTTTGAGCCTTCCTCACCTTGCCTGTAAATCGCAGCAAAGTTAAATTTGAAGCAAGTGAGAGGAGGAAAGAGTCGTCGGAATCTCACCAAACATACCTTTGGTCTCTTCCTTCGCCTTCGTCAGATTCTCTTGCACTAGTTTCAAGTCCAGCTCGAGCTGAATATGCTTTTGCTCCAGTTCAGTATAGCGTGCCGCAAGATCACAAGATTTCTACGAAGAATCAGTTGCTAAAATATCAGAGATAATCCACTTCCGAGTGAATCAAGAAGAATTGTGCGTTTCTAAGACTACAGTCGAATGCCAGGATTCAACCGTAGTCTCGGGATTACACCGTGGGTGCACTCAGCGTGCTCCCCACCGGTCTTATTCAAGACATAGTCGATCGATCGACAAAAAAAAAAAGAGAGCGAAGTCGACCAATCGATCGAAACTTCTTCAGATCAGTAATCAATCGCCAGCCAATCGACCACGCCTCGGGGATTACACCGGTGGGTGCACTCAGCGCCCCCACCGGACTCGTAAATACATTCATCCCATTCGGATAATGATCAACATCTACTTGGTAAGTTTAAGACCGATCGCCGGTGATCGACCTTAGCCTTGGGGATTACACCAGCGGGTGCACTCAGCGTGCCCCGCTAACACGGAGTTTTTATCGACACACCCGGTGGGTGACCGCTATTGCTATGAATTTCGAAAGAAAAGTTTTGATAGCATATCCTAATGTAATGTGATGGTGGTCGATCGACTGAACATTGCTCTGAAGAGCAGAGCTGGCATCATAAGCCGCTTGACTCGCATCCCGAACGATCTTCACCTGCTCCATCATGATCCCTGCTTGACGGATCGCCTCCTTAGCAGCATCAGCCTGGTCCTCCGGGACGTGGTGCGTGGTGAAGATCGAAGGTTGACCAGCACTCGACGAAGCGGGCCGAGCACTCGTCAACGGATTCGCGAAGGATACGGTGTGTCGAGTGCCGACTTCTCCTTCCGTCACAACGGTCTCGGGCACCGTCGCACCTTGGGTTTCATTGCCAGTAGATGCCTTCCTGCTCCTCCTAGTCCTCAATGGCTCCTCATCTTCATCATCGTCGTCAGGAAGAGTGATGATGTCATTAGTTGGAGCTTCAGAAAAGAGTCAAAGTCAGAAATCTTGAGTTCAGTCGACTAAGAACAGGGATTAAGGATATAATACCAGGGTTTGAGGTGGCAGCGTCCTCCATCTCCTGGTCGTCAACCTTAGCTGAGGTTTCGGAAGTCGCAGCGCTGAGAATCCAAAGAATCAGTCGACCGATCCAAGTATCAACCAGAGACAAAATTTATATAGAACAAGGAGATTTAAGCGATATGTTTACCCTGAGATGGTGGGGATAGACCCCTTCATTTTTGGAAGGGGCTTGGTTGCCCTCGGCGGAACTACCTTCGGTTGCTTCGGCGCCTTCTCAGTCGGCACCGGAGAAGCGGTCCGAGGGCGTTTAGTCGACTGCGAGACAGTCGCAACTCCCTTGCCGCGTTCAACCGAAGGGTCGTGCACAAGCTTTGACCGCCTTTCTAAGCGCGGTGGTGCGGCTTCCTCCTCTTCCTCCTCGTCATCATCGTCCTCGTCATCGCATCATCATCGCTGCCGCCGTCTCCTGCAAAGATCTGAATCCCACTCTTCTTGGCTCTCACCTCCACTCGCTTCCCCTTCCTCAGGCGGAATCTGGGCGCCGTTGGGCATTGAGTATAGCTCGGTGAGGGCCTGGAAGCATCAAAGTAGAGTTCATCGACTGTTACGTAAACGCACTCGACAAATGTACAACGGAAAACGAGCAAGTGTACCTTATCTGGAACGCTGTCACGATCAAGCGGGGAAATCCTCCGGGATCCGCGAGGATTGTCTTTGTTCCCGGTGATCGAAGCCATCCATCTTTCCACTACGGCGTCGCCGACCGCCTCCGGTGGACGCGAGTCTCGCTGCCGGTGCCGCGATACAACCACATACTGAGTGACTCCGGAATCGAAGGGGCTGGATTCGCCTCGAAAAAAAAATTCCAGGAGGTCCATGCCGCCACTCCGTCTCTAACCAGCTGCACCACGCGGTCCATCAAGATCTTCACTTCAGCCCTCTCTTCCGAACAACCTTCGTGGAGGAGGGTCTATTCACTCGACTCATGGTGAATTCAGAAGGCGGCCGAGTGCCCCGGCGCCGCCTCATTCCGCAATAGAACCAGGTCGACCGCCAGCCTCGACCGACTCGGAAAATGCATAGCTGGAAAGGTGCTTTTGTTCCTCAACTGGACCCTAAACCACCACACATCTCGACTACTTGGGTCTTCTCGTCACGGGGCTTGCTTTCTTCACACCGAGAGCGACATGTGAAGATGTACTTGAACAAGCCCCAAGGCGGTCGACAGCCCGTGAAGTTTTCGCACATAGACACAAACGCTGCAAGGTATGCGATGGAGTTTGAGTAAAATGGTGGAGCTGGGCTCAAGAAATTCAGAAAACCTCGAAAGAAGACACTGGTGGCAACGAAAACCCCGATCGACATGGGTGGCCAAAAGCACGCACTCACCCTCTTCTGGTTGAGGCTGCCACTCTCGACCGGGAAGCCTCGCGGCTCCGTGGGGAATCAATCCGTCATCGGCCATATCAAGGAGATCCTTCTCCCGGATCGTCGACTGGATCCAGTCTCCCTGGACCCAGCCCTTCGGCAGTTTGGATCTCGACGAAGAACCACCGCGACCGGTGGATCTCCCCTTCGCCTTCTCGGCCGCCGACGCCTTCTCCGCCACCGACGCTTTTCTTCGCACGCCCAAAGATCGTCGTCTTCTCCTTGCCCATGCCGCCGCGAATGCGCAAGGAGAGAGATGGCAAGGAGCAGAAGCAGCGGTGGTGGAGGGGCGAGACGGAGAGAATCGGGAGGAAGAACAAGGTATCGTGCATGAGCCTCCGGAGTTACATTTATAGCATCCTTCCGAGTGGATGTGGTGGACCCAAGCAATCCAATCATATCCCGAGCAGCCGCACGGCGCGATACGTGGCGGAGAAAGCGGCGCGGAAATCGAGGCGCCCTGTTGGCCCCATCTAAGCGCCCTTGATCTGTTCCGTTTGCTGCGTCTCCCCAAATTTCAGATCCCGCGAGATCCGGGCGACAGATCAGTCTGTCAAGTGCGAGATCTCCTGCGATCTGTTACTCAGGTATAGCAAAGGAAGTCACTCGACTAAAGAACAAGAATGGATCAAGTCGACTGAAGGAAAGTTTCTTGTTATCAACAAAGAAGATCTTGATCCGAGACAACACGTAGCCAGAATGCAAAGACAGTCGGCAACAACGTCAACTCCTCCTTCACTCAAGCCTCAATCCATTCGGGGGCTAATGATGGAGTCATGTACCTAGGGTAGGGTCATAGGCCTGACCTAAACGTCCTACCCAAGGGTACTCGTAGAAGAGATCATCTTCCAGTCGACCAAAGAGGAATCCACTCGACTGGACTGGAAGGACTCGACCATGGAAGACTCACTCGACCATGAAGACTCACTCGACCACCAGAAGGTCGGAAGGCACTCCGCAGCGCAACGGTTTGCTATTGAATAGACTTAATGATAGTTAAGGCACCTTATGAGGGGCGTTACCAGTAACCCCCCTAGCTTAATGTACTTTAATCCCTCCATTATGTGGGCTGGCTGGGGTCCTGGCGCACTCTATATAAGCCACCCCCCTCCACAGGTAGAAGGGTTCAGATTCTTGTAATACTCATACTCATAATCCACTCGACCGCCTCGGGGCTCCGAGACGAGGGCTGTTACTTCCTCCCGAGAAGGGCTCAACTCGACATCCCTTGTCTCCACAACTGCTCCATAGCTAGGACATCGCCTCTCCTTAACCTACCCCTACTTCTACTGTCAGACTTAGAACCACGACAGCGCCCCCTTTCCTCTTTCCCCTCCCCCCTTTCCTTCTCCAACAAGGCAAGAGGGGGGAGTCCTACTCCCGGTGGGAGTAGGACTCCTCCAGGCGCACCCCTAGGGGCCGGCCGCACCTCCCCCCTCCCTCCTTTATATAGGGGGCGGGGGGGCACCCCATAGACACACAAGTTGATCTACGGATCGTTCCTTAGCCGTGTGTAGTGCCCCCCTCCACCATATTCCACCTCGGTCATATCGTCACGGAGTTTAGGCAAAGCCCTGCGCCGGTAGAACATCATCATCGTCACCATGCCGTCGTGCTGAGGGAACTCATCTCCGGAGCTCGGCTGGATCGGAAGCCGGAGATCGTCATCGAGCTGAACGTGTGCTGAACTCGGAGGCCCCGTACGTTCGGTGCTTGGATCGGTCGGATCTTGAAGACATACGACTACATCAACCGCGTTGTCATAACGCTTCGCCACGGTCTCACGAGGGTACGTGGACGAACACTCTCCCTCTCGCTGCTATGCCATCACCATGATCTTGCGTGTGCGTAGGAAATTTTTGAAATTACTACGTTCCCTAACAAATGGCATCCGAGCCTAGGTTTTATGCGTTGATGTTATATGCACGAGTAGAACACAAGTGAGTTGTGGGTGATACAAGTCATCGCTTACCAAAGATGTCATACTTTGGTTGGCGGTATTGTGAGATGAAGCGCCCGGACCGACATTATGCATACGCTTACACGAGACTGGTTTCACTGCTACGAGCACTCGTGCTTAAAGGTGGCTGGCGGGTGTCTCTCTCTCACTTTAGCTGAATCGAGTGTGGCTACGCCCGGTCCTTGCGAAGGTTAAAACAACACCAACTTGACGAACTATCATTGTGGTTTTGATGCGTAGGTAAGAACGGTTCTTGCTAAGCCCGTAGCAGCCACGTAAAATTTGCAACAACAAAGTAGAGGACGTCTAACTTGTTTTTGTAGGGCATGTTGTGATGTGATATGGTCAAGACGTGATGCTATATTTTATTGTATGAGATGATCATGTTTATAACCGGTTATCGGCAATGGCGGAGCCATATGGTTGTCGCTTATTGTATGAAATGCAACGCGCCTATAATTGCTTTACTTTATCACTAAGCGGTAGCGATAGTCGAGAAGCAATAGATGGCGAACGACAACGATGCTACGATCGAGATCAAGGTGTCGCGCCGGTGACGATGATGATCACGACGGTGCCGGAGATGGAGATCACAAGCACAAGATGATGATGGCCATATCATATCACTTATATTGATTGCATGTGATGTTTATCCTTTATGCATCTTATCTTGCTTTGATTGACGGTAGCATTTTAAGATGATCTCTCACTAAAATTATCAAGAAGTGTTCTCCCGAGTATGCACCGCTGCCAAAGTTCATCGTGCCGAGACACCACGTGATGATCGGTGTGATAAGCTCACGTCCATCTACAACGGGTGCAAGCCAGTTTTGCACACGCAGAATACTCAGTTAAACTTGACGAGCCTAGCATATGCAGATATGGCCTCGGAACACGGAGATCGAAGGTCGAGCGTGAATCATATAGTAGATATGATCAACATAGTGATGTTCACCATTGAAAACTACTCCATCTCACGTGATGATCGGTTATGGTTTAGTTGATTTGGATCACATGATCACTTAGATGACTAGAGAGATGTCATCTAAGTGGGAGTTCTTAAGTAATATGATTAATTGAACTTAAATTTATCATGAACTTAGTACCGATAGTATCTTGCTTGTCTATGTTTGTTTGTAGATAGATGGCTCGTCTTTGTTGTTCCGTTGAATTTTAATGCGTTCCTTGAGAAAGCAAAGTTGAAAGATGATGGTAGCAATTACACGGATCGGGTCCGAACTCGAGGATTATCCTCATTGCTGCACGTAAAAGTTACGCCCTGGAAGCACCGCTGGGTGCCGAACGATGTTGATGCAACCGACGACGTTAAGAACGTCTGGCGAGCAAAGCGATGACTACTCGATAGTTCAATGTGCCATGCTTTACGACTTAGAACCGGTCTTCAACAACGTTTTGAACGTCATGGAGCATATGAGATGTTCCAGAGTTGAAGTTAATATTTCAAGCAAATGCCCGAATTGAGAGATATGAAGTCTCCAATAAGTTCTATAGCTGCAAGATGGAGGAGAATAGTTCGTCGGTGAACACATACTCGTAATGTGCGGGTATAATAATCACTTGATTCAACCGGGAGTTAATCTTCCGATGATAGTGTCATTGATGTAATTCTCCAATCATCGCCACCAAGCTACAAGAGCTTTGTGATGAACTATAATATGCAAGGGATGAACAAGACTATTCCCAAGCTCTTTGCAATGCTAAAAGCATGGAGGTAGAAATCAAGAAGGAGCATCAAGTGTTGATGGTCAACAAGACCACTAGTTTCAAGAAAAAGGGCAAAGGGAAGAAGAAGGGAACTTCAAAAGAACGGCAAGCAAGTTGCTGCTCAAGAGAAGAAACCCAAGTCGGACCTAAGCCTGAAATCGAGTGCTTCTCCGCAAGTAGATCGTCATCGAAGCGGAGCTGCCCCAAGTATTTGGCGGATAAGAAGGATGGCAAAGTGAACAAAGGTATATGTGATATACATGTTATTGATGTGTACCTAACTAGATCTCGTAGTAGCACTGGTATTTGATATCTGGTTCATTGCTAATATTTGCAACTCAAACAGGACTACGGAATAAGCGAGCATCGCCAAGGACGAGGTGACGGCGCGCTGTGGGAAGCGGTTCCAAAGTCGATGTGATCGCGATCGGCACGCTACCTCTACATCTACCTTCGGGATTAGTTTTAGACATGAATAATTGTTATTTGGTGCCAGCATTGAGCATGAACATTATATCTGGATCTTGTTTGATGCGAGACGGTTATTCATTTAAATCAGAGAATAATGGTTGTTCTATTTATATGAGTAATATCTTTTATGGTCATGCACCCTTGAAGAGTGGTCTATTTTTATTGAATCTCGATAGTAGTGATACACATATTCATAATGTTGAAACCAAAAGATGCAGAGTTGATAATGATAGTGAAACTTATTTATGGCACTGCCGTTTAGGTCATATTGGTGTAAAACGCATGAAGAAACTCCATACTGATGGACTTCTGGAATCACTTGATTATGAATCACTTGGTACTTGCGAATCGTGCATCATGGGCAAGATGACTAAAACGCTATTCTCCGGTACTATGGAGAGAGCAACAGATCTGTTGGAAATCATACATACAGATGTATGTGGTCCGATGAATATTGAGGCTCGTGGAGGATATCGTTATTTTCTCACCTTCACAGATGATTTGAGCAGATATGGGTATATCTACTTAATGAAGCACAAGTCTGAAACATTTGAAAAGTTCAAAGAATTTCAGAGTGAAGTGGAAAATCATCGTAACAAGAAAATAAAGTTTCTACGATCTGATCGTGGAGAAGAATATTTGAGTTACGAGTTTGGTTTACATTTGAAACAATGCGGAATAGTTTAGCAACTCACGCCACCGAACACCACAACGAAATGGTGTGTCCGAACGTCAGAATCGAACTTTACTTGATATGGTGCGATCTATGATGTCTCTTACTGATTTACCGCTATCGTTTTGGGGTTATGCTTTAGAGACGGCCGCATTCACGTTAAATAGGGCACCATCAAAACCGCTGAGACAACACCTTATGAACTGTGGTTTTGCAAGAAACCAAAGTTGTCGTTCTTAAAGTTTGGGGCTGCGATGCTTATGTGAAGAAACCTCAACCAGATAAGCTCGAACCCAAATCGAGAAATGTGTCTTCATAGGATACCCAAAAGAGATCATTGGGTACACCTTCTATCACAGATCCGAAGGCAAGACATTCGTTGTTAAGAATGGATCCTTTCTAGAGAAGGAGTTTCTCTCGAAAGAAGTGAGTGGGAGGAAAGTAGAACTTGATGAGATAATCAGATCTACTCCCTTATTGGAAAGTAGTTCATCACGAGAACCGGTTCTCGTGACGACTACACCAATTAGTGAGGAAGCTAATGATATTGATCATGAAACTTCAGATCAAGTTTCCATTGAACCTCGTGGGTCTACCAGAGTAAGATCCGCACTGAGTGGTACGGTAATCCTATTCGAAGTCATGTTACTTGACCATGATGAACCTACGAACTATGAGGAAGAATGATGAGCCCAGATTCGCAAAATGGCTAGAGCCATGAAATCGAGATGGGATCCATGTATGAAAACAAAGTATGGACTTTGGTTGACTTGCCCGATGATCGGCAAGCCATTGAGAATAAATGGATCTTTAAGAAGAAGACTGACGCTGATGGTAATGTAACTATCTATAAAGCTCGACTTGTTGCGAAAGGTTTTCGACAAGTTCAAGGGGTTGACTACGATGAGACTTTCTCACCCGTAGCGATGCTTAAGTTTGTCCGAATCATGTTAGCTATTGCTGCATTTCATGATTATGAAATTTGGCAAATGGATGTCAAGACTGCATTCCTGAATGGATTTCTAGAAGAAGAGTTGTATATGATGCAGCCCGAAGGTTTTGTTGATCCAAAAGGTGCTAACAAAGTATGCAAGCTCCAGCGTCCCATTTATGGACTGGTGCAAGCATCTCGAGTTGGAATAAACGCTTTGATAGTGTGATCAAAGCATATGGTTTTATCTGACTTTTGGAGAAGCCTGTATTTACAATAAAGTGAGTGGGAGCTCTGTAGCATTTCTAGTTTTATATGTAGATGACATATTATTAATTGGAAATGATATAGAATTTCTCGGTACCATAAAGGGATACTTGAATAAAAGTTTTTCAATAAAAGACCTCGGTGAAGCTGCTTACATATTGGGCATCAAGATCTATAGAGATAGATCAAGACGCTTAATAGGACTTTCACAAAGCACATACCTTGACAAAATTTTGAAAAAGTTCAAAATGGATCAGGCAAAGAAAGGATTCTTGCCTGTGCTACAAGGTGTGAAGTTGAGTCAAACTCAATGCCCGACCACAGCAGAAGATAGAGAGAAAATGAAAAATATTCCCTATGCTTCAGCCATAGGCTCTATCATGTATGCAATGCGGTGTACCAGACCGACGTATGCTTAGCAATAAGCTTGGCAGAAGGTACCAAAGTAATCCAGGTGGATCATCGACAATGTCAAGAACATCCCGAAATACCGAAAAGGACTAAGGATATGTTTCTCGATATGGAGGTGACAAAGAGCTAGTCGTAAATGGTTACGTCGATGCAAGCTTTGACACTGATCCGGACGATTCTAAATCGCAAACCGGATACGTGTTTTTATTAAACGGTGGAGCTGTAAGTTGGTGTAGTTCTAAACAAAGCGTCATGGCGGGATCTACATGTGAAGCGGAGTACATAGCTGCTTCGGAAGCAGCGAATAAAGAAGTCTGGATGAAGGAGTTCATTTCCGATCTAGGTGTCATACCTAGTGCATCGGGACCAATGAAGATCTTCTATGACAATACTGGTGCAATTGCCTTGGCAAAGGAATCCAGATTTCACAAGAGGACCAAGCACATCAAGAGACGCTTCAATTCCATTCGGGACCAAGTCCAAGTGGGAGACATAGAGATTTGCAAGATACATACGGATCTGAATGTTGCGACCGTTGACTAAGCCTCTCTCACGAGCAAAACATGATCAGCACCAAGACTCCATGGGTGTTAGAATCATTACTATGTAATCTAGATTATTGACTCTAGTGCAAGTGGGAGACTGAAGGAAATATGCCCTAGAGGCAATAATAAAGTTATTATTTATTTCCTCGTATCATGATAAATGTTTATTATTCATGCTGGAATTGTATTAACCGGAAACATAATACATGTGTGAATACATAGACAAAACTATAGTCACTAGTATGCCTCTACTTGACTAGCTCATTAATCAAAGATGGTTATGTTTCCTAACCATAGACATGTGTTGTCATTTGATTAGTGGAATCACATCATTAAGAGAATGATGTGATTGACATGACCCGTTCTGTTATCCTAGCACTTGATCGTTTAGTATACTGATATTGCTTTCTTCATGACTTATACAAAGTTCCTGCAACTATGAGATTGTGCAACTCTGTTTACGGAAGAACACTTTGTGTGCTACCAAACGTCACAACGAATCGGGTGATTATAAAGGTGCACTCAGGTGTTTCCGAAGGTACATGTTGGGTTGGCATAATTGAGATTAGGTTTTGTCACTCCGATTGCTCGGAGAGGTATCTCTGGGCCCTCTCAAGAATACTCATCACCTAAGCCTTGCAAGCATGTAACTAATGAGTTAGTTATGAGATGATGTATTACGGAACGAGTAAAGAGACTTGCGGGTAACGAGATTGAACTAGGTATTGGATACCGACGATCAAATCTCGGGCAAGTAACATACCGATGACAAAGGGAACAAAGTATGTTGTTATGCGGTTTGACCGATAAAGATCTTCGTAGAATATGTAGGAACCAATATGGGCATCCAGGTCCCACTATTGGTTATTGACCGAGAATGGTTCTAGGTCATGTCTACATAGTTCTCGAACCCGTAGGGTCCGCACGCTTAACGTTTCGATGACAGTTTTATTATGAGTTTATAAGTTTTGATGTACCGAAGTTTGTTCGGAGTCCCAGATGTGATCACGAACATGACGAGGAGTCTCGAAATGGTCGAGACATAAAGATTGATATATTGGAAGCCTATATTTGGACATCGGAATGGTTCGGGTGAAATCGATTTTCTGGAACACCGGGGTTACGGAACCCCCGGGGATATTGGGCCTTAGTGGGCCAAGAGGGAGAAGAGGAGGGCCGGCCAGGGCAGGCCGCGCGCCCCCTTCCCGAATAGGACAAGGAAGGTGGGCGGCGCCCCCCTTTCCTCTTTCCCCTCCCCCCTTTCCTTCTCCAACAAGGCAAGAGGGGGGAGTCCTACTCCCGGTGGGAGTAGGACTCCTCCAGGCGCACCCCTAGGGGCCGGCCGCACCTCCGCCCTCCCTCCTTTATATAAGGGGGCGGGGGGCACCCCATAGACACACAAGTTGATCTACGGATCGTTCCTTAGCCGTGTGCGGTGCCCCCTCCACCATATTCCACCTCGGTCATATCGCATGAGTTTAGGCGAAGCCTGCGCCGTAGAACATCATCATCGCCACCACGCCCGTCGGCCGACGGAACTCATCTCCGGAGCTCGGCTGGATCGAAGGCCGGAGATCGTCATCGAGCTGAACGTGTGCTGAACTCGGAGGCCCCGTACGTTCGGTGCTTGGATCGGTCGGATCGTGAAGACATACGACTACATCAACCGCGTCGTCATAACGCTTCCGCTTACGGTCTATGAGGGTACGTGGACGAACACTCTCCCCTCTCGTTGCTATGCCATCACCATGATCTTGCGTGTGCGTAGGAATTTTTTTGAAATTACTATGTTCCCCAACACTAACGAACTAACAGCGAAATTTTTGCCGTCTGTGTTCTTTGCCGTCCGCTGCTGATGGCAAAGGCCCCTTTTCTGTCAGCCACCAAAAGCAGACGACAACGTAGCTCTTTACCGGACCTTTCTTTGCCGTCCACTTTTGCCGTCCGTGGCGGACGGCAAAGACCTTTGCCGTCCGCCATTCATGCCTTTGCCGTCCGCCATGGCAGACGGCAAAGTAGCTGATTCCTGTAGTGAGCCCCGCTTATAATCATGTTATGCATATGTTTGTGTGTATTTACTGTTTCTTCCCCCTCTTCTCTCCGGTAGACCTCGGGACCGCTGCTGATGCCCCTGTGATCGTCTACGTCACCGACGAACTTCTTCCCTTTCAGCGGAGCTTCCAGGCAAGCCCCCCCTTTGATCATCCTGATATCGCCCATTCCATTCTCTCATGCTTGCATTAGATTTTGCTATTGTAATTGATTGCTCGTATTCTGATGCATAGCCTGCTTTTGTAACCTGCTATTGTACCTTACCTGCTTATCCTAAGACTGCTTAGTGATCCATCAGTGACCCCCACCTTGTCCTTGTTGCCCCTGCTTCATCATCGACGACTCGATCAACGTGATTGACGACCAGAGCCCGACACCTCACATCACATCACGCCCCTTTTTGTTGCTCGACTCTGCAGAGTTACCATCGAGTGCCGAGGGTGGAACCTCATACATCACTTGTGTTGAGATCTCTGTAGTGTAGCTATTCGGTCGTGGTCATTGAGGGTGGTTCCTCTTTCACCATTCCCGATACGGCTCTGTCGTGGAACACCTCAAGTGTGAACCTCGAGGGTGGATGCTCTTACGTTCACCTTGATGATTACATCGAGTGGAATCCTCCATCGGTGGTTCCTCAGGTTTTCCCCTTGATGTTTGGACACACGGTTACCTTGACTTTACTTGAGACCATTGTGGAAGTCGGGTCGGCCCTGAGGGGTACCCGCGAGTTGATGTGAAAGTCGGGCGGGCCCATAGAGCACCCGCGAGTTTTCTACGTGGCACGGCCGGGCAGTCTGGGCTCTTGCCGTAAGTCCATGAGACGGGGAGACGGGGTCACCTTATCGTGAGTCTCTGCTCATCTCCGCGAGCCCCCAATACACTAACAGGTTTGGGTATTTGTTCTGAGTTGGCCTCTGGCCTTTACGCACTAACCACCATGCAAGAATAGATATGGGCCTCGACGTCGCAGTATCAGCCGAAGCTTTGTCAGATGTCCAGTTCAATAGTACGGCACAGTCGGATCGTGATGGCCATCCGAGGTGGTGTTGGTATTCACCCTGCGCACGACGACCCGAAGTGTTGCGGGCGATGGGCCGAAGACCCCGGAGCGCTTTGGATGTAGACCGGTGGGGACCTCTCTGTTGAGCCTAGGTAGGGCTGCGACGTGTTGATCTTCCGAGGCCGGGTATTGACCCCAGAAATGTGTGTCCGGCCAGAGTGATCGAGCATGTTGGGTAACGTGGTGCACCCCTACAGGGAAGATATATATTCGAATACCGTGTCCACGGTAATGGACGTTCAGACTTGTATCCTGATCTTATACAACTAGAAATGAATACTTGATATGTGATGGATATGTGGCCCCGGGATTGCTTTCCCGCAGGGAGTCGAGGAAGGATTTGTGGGCGTTGATGCTACAACACGCTTGTTAAATATTAAAATGCTACTCTTTACTCTTCTACATGATGCAAGATGCTTGGAGCTGCTAGTCTTCGATAGGCTAGGCCTTCCCCCTCCATTCTTGCATTCTGCAGTTCAGTCCACAGATACAACCCTTCCATTTGATACCAATGCATACTTAGTCTAGATCTGATGCTTGCAAGTACTTTGGATGAGTACTCATGGTTGCTTTGTGATGTCTACTACACAACCTTCTTCTTGTAGACGTTGTTGGGCCTGCAAGTGCACAGGTTTGTAGGACAGTAGCAAATTTCCCTCAAGTGGATGACCTAAGGTTTATCAATCCGTGGGAGGCATAGGATGAAGATGGTCTCTCTCAAACAACCCTGCAACCAAATAACAAAGAGTCTCTTGTGTCCCCAACACACCCAATACAATGGTAAATTGTATAGGTGCACTAGTTCGGCGAAGAGATGGTGATACAAGTGCAATATGGATAGTAGATAAAGGTATTTATAATCTGAAATAATCAAAACAGCAAGGTAACTAATGATAAAAGTGAGCGTAAACTGTATTGCAATGATAGGAAACAAGGCCTAGGGTTCATACTTTCACTAGTGCAAGTTCTCTCAACAATAATAACATAGATAGATCATATAACTAGCCCTCAACATGCAACAAAGAGTCACTCCAAAGCCACTAATAGCGGAGAACAAACGTAGAGATTATGGTAGGGTACGAAACCACCTCAAAGTTATTCTTTCGGATCAATCTATTAAAGAGTTCATACTAGAATAACACCTTAAGACACAAATCAACCAAAACCCTAATGTCACCTAGATACTCCATTGTCACCTCAAGTATCCGTGGGCATGATTATACGATATGCGTCACACAATCTCAAATTCATCCAACCAACACAAAGTACTTCAAAGAGTGCCCCAAATTTTCTACCGGAGAGTCAAGAAAACGTGTGCCAACCCCTATGCATAGGTTCCTGGGCAAAACCCGCAAGTTGGTCACCAAAACATACATCAAGTGGCACGTGATATCCCATTGTCACCACAGATAAACACGGCAAGACATACATCAAGTGTTCTCAAATAAAGACTCAATTCGATAAGATAACTTCAAGAGGGAAACTCAATTCATCACAAGAGAGTAGAGGGGGAAGAAACATCATAAGATCTAACTATAATAGCAAAGCTCGCGATACATCAAGATCGTGCCATAGAGAGAACACGAGAGAGAGAGAGATCAAACACATAGCTACTGGTACATACCCTCAGCCCCGAGGGTGAACTACTCCCTCCTCGTCATGGATAGCGCCGAGATGATGAAGATGGCCACCGGTGATGGGTTCCCCCTCCGGCAAGGTGCCGGAACGGGCTCCCGAGAGGTTTTTGGTGGCTACAGAGGCTTGCGGCGGTGGAACTCCCGATCTATCTTGATATTCGATGTTTTTGGGGTACGTAGGCTTATATAGGCAAAAGAAGTCGGTCGGGAGGTGCTCGAGGGGCCCACGAGACAGGGAGGCGCGCCCTCCTATCTCGTGGCTGCCTTGAGGATCTTCTGACGTGAACTCCAAGTCTCCAGGATCATATTCTTCCAAAAAATCACGCTGCCGAAGGTTTCGTTCCGTTTGGACTCCGTTTGATATTCCTTTTCTTCGAAATACTGAAACAGGCAATAAAACAGCAATATGGGCTGAGCCTCCGGTTAATAGGTTAGTCCCAAAAGTAATATAAAAGTGTATAATAACGCACATAATCATTCAAAACAGATAATAAAGTAGCATGCATGCTTCATAAATTATAGATACGTTGGAGACGTATCACTTTGCTACCCCCTTTTCCCCCTTCTTTCTTCTTTCCGGTTGACGCAACCAGATGGTTGATCCTTGGAGCTAGATGCCACCCCCGTCGACTACTACTACATGGAGACCGCGACGACCAGGAGTAGTTAGGAGGTCCCAGGCAGGAGGCCTTGCCTCTTCGATCATGTTGCTTTTGTGCTAGCCTTCTTAAGGCATCCTTGTTTAACTTATGTCTGTACTCAGATATTGTTGTTTCCGCTGACTCTTGTGTATCGAGCTTATGTATTCGAGCCCTCGAGGCCCCTGGCTTGTAATATGAAGCTTGTATTATTTTATTTGTGTCTAGAGTTGTGTTGTGATATCTTCCCGTGAGTCCCAGATCTTGATCGTACACATTTGCGTGTATGATTAGTGTACAATTGAATCGGGGGTGTCACAGATGTCGATGCGGTTATTTCTTGCTTATGATTCTTAAGAATAGATATTGCTTAATCTCATTAGTTATTGTTGTCCTTTTGAACATCAAACGTGTTTTACCTTCACCCCCAGAAAATGCATTACTTATCACGACTTGACATTGAAGATTATTGGGCAATGAAAATGTTTGTTCTGTATCGAGTCTGTTATATTTTAGCTCAACATGCTTGATGTTTCTATTTTGGGAATTTTCATACTCTTCGTTGGAGGATAAAAGTGACCGCAATAAATAAATTGTATTAAAAAAGATATAAATACATTGTTTATGTCGGGCCGAGGGCTTCTTGTAATGTGTCATTTAAGGATTAGTTGGAAGAAACAAGACAGATGTCGATGCAGTTGTTTCATGCTTATGATTCTAGAGATGAGATATTGCTTCATGTCATTAATTATTGTTGTCTTTCTGAACATCAAATGCATTTTACCTTTGCCTGTCAGAAAATGCATTTTACTTATCATGACTTGAGCATTGAAAATTATTGGGCAGTGAAAAGGTTTGTTCTGTATCGGGTTGTTATATCTTAGCTCAGCGTGCTATGTGTTTCTATTTTGGGCATTTTCATACTCCTGGTTGGAGGATAAAAGTGACAACCATAAATAAATTGTTTACCGAGACAGAGATCAGAATTTAAAAAAGACATAAATAAATTGTTTATGTCGGGTAAGGGTTTTCTGGTTATGGGTCATTTAAGGATTAGTTGTTTCATGCTTATGATTCTAGAGATGAGATCTTGCTTAATGTCATTAGTTATTGTTGTCTTTCTGAACATCAAATGCATTTTACCTTCGCCCCTAGAAAATGCATTTTTACTTATTAGGACTTGAACATTGAAGATTATTGGGCAGTGAAAAGGTTTGTTTTGTATCGTGCCTGTTATATTTTAGCTCACTGTGCTTTATTTTGGGCATTTTCATATACCTGGTTGGAGGATAAAAGTGACCGACGCAAATAATTTGTTTATCAAGACATAGATCAAAAAATTTAAAAGCCATGTGCTAATGTTAATGTCATTAGTTACTGTTGTCTTTCTAAACATCAAATGCATTTTACCTACGACCCTTAGAGAATACATTTTACTTATCAGGACTTGAGCATTAAAGATTATTAGACAGTGTAAATGTTTATTTTAACATAGCACAGACGCAAGCGCTCATATACATGTGCATACACTCACCCCTATGAACGCACACACGCACACACCGCCCCTATGAGCACCTCCGATATACTGAGGCGACATATCATCTTGAAATTTACGAAGCCACCGTAGGCACCTCGTTGTCAACGGGAACGTCTCCTCTCACTGAATGCGCATCGCCGGAAATCCTGAAATAAATCCAGAAATAAATGATTGTGCATCGCCAGAAATCCTGAAATAAGTCCAGGAATAAATGCGAGCACGAGGAATTGAACCCTGATGGGCTGGGGATACCACAATCCTCTAACAATCTAAACACAGGTTGGTTCACGACAATGTAAATGTTTGTTCTATATCGGGTCTGTTATATTTTAGCTCAGCATGCTACATGTTTCTATTTTGAGCATTTACATAATCTTGGTTGGAGGATAAAAGTGAACGCCACAAATAAATTGTTTGACAAGACAGAGATCAAAAATTTAAAAAGACATAAATAAATAGTTAATGTCGGGTCAAGGTCTTCTGGTTATCATTTATAGGGATTAGTTGGAAGAAACAAGACGGATGTCAATGCAGTTGTTTTGTGCTTATGATTCTAGAGATGACATATTGCTTAATGTCATTAGTTATTTTTGTCTTTCTAAACATTAAATGCATTTTTACCTTCACCCCTTAGAAAATGCATTTTACTTATCAGAACTTGAGCATTGAAGATTATTGGGCAGTGAAAAGGTTTGTTCTGGATCGGGTCTATAGGGTCTATTATATTTTAGCCCAGTGTGCTACATGTTTCTATTTTGGGCATTTTCATACCCTTGGTTGAAGGATAAAAGTGACCGCCATAAATAATTAGTTTACCGAGACAGAGATCAATTTTTTTAAAAGCCATGTGTTGATGTTAATGTCATTAGTTATTTTTGTCTTTCTGAACATCAAATGCATTTTACCTTCACCCCTTAAAGAAATGCATTTTACTTATCAGGACTTGAGCATTGAAGATTATTGGGCTGTGAAAATGTTTGTTCCGTATCGGGTCTATTATATTTTTAGCTCAACATGCTACATGTTTCTATTTTGGGCGTTTACATAATCTTGGTTGGAGGATAAAAGTAACCGCCACAAATAAATTGCTTGCAAGACAAAGATCAAAAATTAAAAGAGGCATAATTAAATTGTTTATGACGGGTTGGGGTTTTTTGTTTATAGGTCATTAAAGGATTAGGTGGAAGAAACAAGACGATGTCCTTCCGGTTGTTTTTGTGTTTATGATTGTAGATACGAGTCTTTCTGAACATCAAATACATTGTATCTTTGCCCCCCCCCCCCCCCGCCCCCAAAAAAAGCATTTACTTATCAGGATTTGAGCATTGAAGATTATCGGGCAATGAAAATGTTTGTTCTTTATCGGGTTTGTTATATTTTAGCTCATAGTGCTACATGTTCCTATTTTGTGCCTTTTCATACTCTTTGTTGCAAGATAAAAGTGACGGACATAAATAAATAAATTGTTTCTCATGGTATATATCAGGAAAAAATTAGGAGTTAAAAAAAAGGGTGTGATAGAAATCAAAACTACATGTTCTATTTTGGGCATTTCCATACTCTTGGTTGGAGGATAAAAGAGACCACCATAAATGAACAAATAAATTGTTCCTCGTATATATATCAGGAAAATATAGAAGTTGAAAAAAGGTTGTGACAGAGATAAAAAAATACATGTTCCTATTTTGGGTATTTTCACACTCCTGGTTGGAGGATAAAAATGACCGCCATAAATATATAAACTGTTTCTCATGGTATATATCAGGAAAAAAAATAGTAGGAGTTAAAAAAAGGCTGTGACAAAGATAAAAAAATACATGTTCCTGTTTCGGGCATTTTCACACTCCTGGTTGGAGGATAAAAATGACCGCCATAAATAAATAAACTGTTTCTCATGGTATATATCAGGAAAAAATAGTAGGAGTTAAAAAAAGGTTGTGACAAAGATAAAAAATAGATGTTCCTGTTTTGGGCATTTTCACACTCCAAGCTGGAGGATAATTTATTTATTTTATTTTTTTTAGAAATGGAGGAAGACCCCCGGCATCTGGACGATGCATGCAGCCATAAGTAAATAAATTGTTTCTCATGCTATATATATGAGGAAAAAATTAGTAGGAGTTAAAAAAAAGGTTGTCAAAGAGACCAAAACTAAAAGGCCATGTGCTAGCCATAAATAAGTAAATTGTTTCTCATGATATATATATCAGGAAGAATTGGTAGGAGTTTTTAAAAAAAAGCTGTGAAAGAGATCAAAACTAGAAAAAGCCATCTGCTAATGTCTAGCACAGTCTTCACGGGTACGTCGCCTCCTTTTTTTATTTTTTACACTCCAAGCTGGAGGATAATTTATTTTTTTTATTTTTTTAGAAATGGAGGAAGACCCCGGCCTCTGGACGATGCATGCAACCATAAGTAAATAAATTGTTTCTCATGATATATATATCAGGAAAAAATTAGTAGGAGTTAAAAACAAAGGTTGTCAAAGAGATCAAAACTAAAAAGCCATGCGCTAGCCATAAATAAATAAATTGTTTCTCATGCTATATATATCAGGAAAAATTAGTAGGAGTTTTAAAAAAAACTGTGAAAGAGATCAAAACTAAAAAAAGTCATGTGCGTCTAGCACAGTCTCCACGGGTACGTCGCCTCTTTTTTTTTGGTTGTGGCTCTGGCCTCGGTCCATTTTTTCGGCTCTGGCTCTTTTTCTTTTGTGGCTCTATAAAGGCCTCTTGTCTTTTTTTCTCATGGGCTGTGAAGGCCTCTTTTCTTTTTTTCGTGGGCTCTGAAGCCTCCTGGGCTGTGAAGGCCTCTTCTCTTTTTCTCGTGGGCTCTGAATCTGAAGCCTCTTTTCTTTTTTTCGTGGGCTCTAAGGCCTCTTTCTCAGCTGGTTGTCCCCGTGAATGTAATGTGATCGGAGGAAGACAGTATATAAGCTGGGCACAGCGTCCCACAGCAGGCGAGGTGGGACAATTTTTAGAGCATACGACCTGTGCGCTCGTCCGCGTGGCCCGACTCGGCATACACGCGCTGACACGAGATCCGCCCACCAGAGGTTTCATCGATCGAATAAATAAATAAATGATGTTCGCTAATATAATACACGGTCCAGAGATCGAACGCCTGACCTTGTAGTATTATCCAGCCGTGATAAACCGTCACGTTTTCTTCGAGACAATGATGAGAACTAGTACTCCTCCTAGTACTTAAGTTATCACCTGTTCGTGGTAGGATGCGTTCTCCAAAACTCTGGCCTCATGTCGACGTGCGCCACCGCCCACTCGCAGCATCGTCCACCTGCAGCCATCCGCTCTGTGCAGAAGCCATTAACGTTAGACTTATACAGGGGGAACACACCGATTGCATTGATCAAGGTTAGATTTATACGCAAAGACTGGATCGTGTGTGCAGACTAGCGCGTCGCTGAGGAACCGATAGCATGCCATATTTTCAGAGGAATCTGAAGGTTATGGAACGGATAGCATGTCGACGCGGGAGAGACACGAAGCAGGCGCAGGCAGGGATGAGCTGGTGCACGCAATCGGTGGCGAAGACAAGGCTGCTGCTGCGCACATCTGGTGCCCGCAGGACTCCCTCCGCTCCCGGCAAGGTGGGTGCACAGGACCAAGGACCGGATGCAGCGCCCACGCAAAGATGCCAGGAAGCGACGCCGGGGGATGACTAGCTCCAGCAGCGCCGCACGCGGGCTCTGCCTGGGTTGCTAAGCAGGGTACCCAGCAGACTGCCGGATCCCCTAGTCTTCCCTGACGCTGCGGAAGGAGAAGATGCACCGCGGGCCACTGCCGACCGCCGACGCTGCATTACCATGCCCTGAGCCGCCACCTACTCGCCCCGCACAGCCATAAGCCGCCCGCACAACCCATCATCGTAATACATACAGGGTTGGAAAAGAAAATACTTTGATCTTTTATGAGGCAAAGTAAATCTTGTTTCTTCAGCATCCCTAAATTTTATTTTGGAATGCTTAATAGTATGAAACTGCAGCACAAACAGCATTGTTGTTGAAAATAGTTCTTGGATGATGGTAAACATACCTTTTCACGGTAAGCACATGAACCCTTCCAGTACATGGCCGGTTCGTTGTTGTAGTTCATTTCAAACGGCTGAAAGAGCAACTCGTTCTTGTCCTTTGACCTTCAGAGAACAGTAGAAAGTCAGGGACTGTAGATAACAGAAGAATTGAATAGGATAATGCAAACAAATATTTAGATTACGTAGATGATGAAAGAAGACCTTCAGCATATCGTAAGCTTCGTTTTCGCCCTTTCCGGACTTCACTAGCATCCAAAAGCAGGTCTTGTACTGGATCCTGTTGTGGCCTGTGAATTGTACAAGGAGTCAGACTCATTTTCTTTATGGTTTGTTGTTCTAACTAGCTACAACAGTAATAAGCCCTTGCATCAGGATACTATTAGAAAATGAAGGGACAAGGGGTATTGAACACGGCCTTGAGCTGCTGAAAAAAAGGCCTAATCTGGAGGGTTGGCAATGGAAAGAGAATTCATAGTAGAGATCAATGGGTTCCACGGAAGAGTGGCCTGAAAACTACGGGTTTCAAAAGGCGTTCAAGATTGAGGTGGGTAAATCAACTTCTAAATGGAAACAGGAGAGAGTGGGACGAGGCACTCATACACCAACTGTTTCACCCTCATGATGCAGAGGAGATATGTAAGATTAAAATCCCTAGAAGCTTAAGCGGAGGACTGCGTTGCATGGCATGAGGAGAAGTCTGGAGTGTTTACCGTCCGGAGTGCATACAAGCTTGGTGCAAACCTCAAACAGCAGAACAATGCACTGGCGTCAAGTTCGATAAATGATGCGGATGATAGAAGTATTTGGGATCTCATATGGAAGACGGAGGTACCAGAAAAAGTAAGGATCATCGCATGGCGAGTGGCGACAAATACGCTTCCAACTAAAGAAAATAAATGGAAAAGAACTCTGGAACTAGACAATACCTGCAGTATTTGTGGGTGTGAGGTCGAGAATGAATTTCATGCGACAGTAAACTGTACAAAAGCTAGGGCACTTCGAAAGGAAATGAGATCCCATTGGGTCTTACCAGAGGAGCAATTTCGGTTTACTGGAGTAGATTGGCTCCAGAACCTGCTGGCAAAATATGATGCAGAAACCAGGAGAAGGACACTGCTCCTGCTGTGGCGTGCCTGGTGGTTGCGTGGCGACTGCATTCATGCTAAAGGCAATGCGATGATTGGCCAATCAGCGAGTTTCCTTGTTAAATATGCTGAGGAGACAAGAATGGGAGGTGCAGACTGTATGATACAGGAGATGGACGCCCACCTGGCCGGCCATCAAGTGCTGGATCCAACAGAACGGCGACGCGCAGAAATAAAGGATGGAAAGAAACCACGGGAGCTGGGCTGTACGAGCAACCACAAGAACAGCGTTCCTGATGGGATACATGAAAGCCAATCAGTACCGGTGACAATGGGAACCAAGCAGACTGAGCGGAGCAAGTGGGAACCGCCTAAAGAAGGGTGGTGGAAACTAAATACAGACGCTTCCTTTCTAATCAACACGGGTGATACAACGGCTGGCTCCATCGTCAGAACACACCAGGGTGTGGTGGCTTTGGCTTGTGGTCAGTGCCTGCAGGCATGTAAGGACTCGGAAGAAGCCGAATTATCAGCTGTTTTGCACGGGCTCTCTACCCTTAGTAAGTACTATAGGGGGCCGGTGTGTGTGGAATCAGATTGTGCATCAATCATCACAACCCTGAACAATAGGGCGACAAACCACTCAGCGCTTTTTCCCCTGGTTACAGATATCTGGCACCTCGGGGAGATGTTCAAGGAGGTGTCTTTCAGGGCCACAAGAAGACCCAGTAACAAGATGGCGCACGAGCTCGCTGCTCTTGCTAGGAAACAAGGAGACTATTTCAAGCTAGGAGACGTTCCCCCTGAGTTGAAAAGTATCCTCTGGGAGGACTGTAATTGTTCTAGCTCCTTGTCCGTTTTATAATTTGTGGCTGGGTTGATCCTCAAAAAAAAAAAAAAGAACTAAACTTAATGCATACATACTGGTGTAGATGAACAGAGAAATTCAGATGTTACATATTGTACTACTGTCGACAAGAAACTGTAAATGGCATTGGAGCATATACATTCCATAAATAGGAAACTAGGGGTCCTCACTGATCAATTTGGCAGGCACTGATACGAACAACAGTTCAATTAGAACATGGAAGCCTATGGCTGTTCTCGTACTTCTTATAATATATACTCGTATCTATATTTTTCTTCTCCCAAACACACAGTTAGACGGATGTTGTATACAGTACTGGTTGTATATATCAAAAGTTGAATGGAGTTGGACTGGAAGCATTGCTAAAACTATAATGATTCAACTAACCTTCTCGAAGAATGTTTCGACATTTTTCCCAAAACTCAGGTCCTATGTTATCAAAAATTGACACTGTAATTGCCAACCGGGTTCTTTTTATGCGATTCCCATAGTCGTAGATTTTCACCGTTGTTTCTACCTGCAATGATATGTACAACAACACTTCATCAGTATTCGAAAGAGCACCTTACTGTTAGGAATAGTAACTTAATATTATCAGGAGGCAAACGCCATCATATATACATGTACATGGGAGGCCAAAAGGCCAGAATGCAAAAGGCCAAAGGCCACCATAATTATAACTCTAACACACACACACACACACACACACACACACACACACACGTCCCCCTCAAACTCATGGTGGATCCACAACACTGAGTTTGGAGAGATAAAATCCATGTTTTGCTCTAGTCTGGGCCTTCGTGAAGAAGTCCGCCAGCTGTAACTCGGAAGGCACATACTGAAGAGCAATAACATGGTCCTGCACACCAGCGCGCACAAAGAAAGCATCAACACCAATATGCTTGGTAAGCTCATGCTTCACTGGGTCCCGTGCAATACTGATAACACCTGTTGTTATGACCGGCCAGGTCTATGGCCGCCGTGGGCCCACTGGGCAGGATTAAGGCCCAAGTTATCTTAGGTTTATTTTCAGATTATGGTTATATATACAAGTTGTAAAACTATTTTGAGAATTAAGCAATAAGACTATTCTATTGCCCGGCTCCCAGAGGAGCCGGAACCCTAAACCCTAGCCGCCTCTCTCCTGCGCCGCCGCCGCCCAGCCGCAAGGACGGCGCCTCGCCGCCGGCCGCCGCGTTCTAGCCCTCGCCCAGCTCCCTCTTTCCCCTACTTCCTACGGCCCAGAGGAGCCAGAACCCTAGCTCCTAATACCTTGGTATCAGGTACCCGGGTTTCGACCATGTCGTCATCGCCTCCAAACCCGCCACCACCACAGCCGCCGCTGCCCAACGCCTCCCCCACCGCCGCTGCCACCGATTCCACCAACGCCGCCGCTGCGTCGCCGGGCGCCACGGCCTCCCTATCGGCGCCGATCTCCCAAGACCAAGACCACGCCGGCCAGGCCACCATAAACCCCATCCAAAGAACCACCGCCGCCGCCCCCTGGCGCAGCAGTTAGATTCACACCGGAGGCCATGGCGGCGTGTTTCAACGACTTGGTCGTCGCGGTCGAGCATCCGCTCTACTTGGCTAGCCCGCACGGGCCGCCCCCAGCTCCATTCGGCCGTGGCGCGGGCAAGCAGCCATCTGCCGTGGTACTCCGTACCGCTGCCATCACCGGGCTATCCGGCGCCTCACCGGCGGCTTCGACGCCGCCGCTGTGATGGCGCCGCCGACACTTGCGGGCGCCGCCCGCGCCGCCAGCCCGCGATGGCCGACTGGGCGCGCCGTCGTCGCGGCCCTCCAGCCGGCCGCCGCCTTCCGGCTGCTACGTGCAGAGCCACCACCGCCGCCCAGCCCTAGCTTGGGCCGTTCCTCGCCGAGCGGCCTCCCGATCCAGGAGGTCCGCTTTCCATCTTCACCGTCTCCGCTTCCAGGCTGGCTCCACGGGACGTCATCTACGCCAGCTTACATGGAGGCCCGGCCACCGTCGGGTTCCCAGTTGCAGCCCGAGGCGTCGGGCGCCACAGGGAACTACGCCGACCTCCCCACCATTGACCGAGCGCCGTCATCAGCCCTCCGCACCGCCGAGACAGTGGGCCATGGCGCGCCACACCAGCAGCCGCCTCGGTTCACGAAGATCGAGTTCGCCACTTACGACGGTTCGGACGACCCGCTTAACTGGTTAAACCAATGTGACCCGATTCTTCCGGGCGGCGGACACGGCGTCCGAAGCGGACTTGGCTCGCGCCCTACCACCTTCGCGTGCCGCCCGGACCTGGTACTACGCTCGAAAGCGGGATGAGGCGCATGCCTCCTCGATCGTTTTGCGAGGTGTGTCTCTTCCGTTTGGATCACCACGCGCGGCAGCCGCTTGTCCGAGCCGGGCCGCCTACCCTTCACCTCCACGGTCCAGATTTCGCCGACCGCTTCGTGCTCGCATGTCACGACCGGGGTGACGGCACTCCAATGGCGGAGCTTTTGTCGGGGCCTTCCGACCACATCCGCGTGGACGCCGAGATGAAGGGGCCCCAGGACCTACAGACGGCCATGTACTACGCTCGGGCGTTCGAAAGCAAGCGCTTAGGCCTTGACACGACCAAGAAGACCTCGGGGCCGAGTGCCTCCACGACCACCGTCGGCGCGCCCGGCTTCTTCACCGCCTCACCGGCGACCACTCCGGCCGCGACGCAGGCCCTTCCGGCGCCTTTCGCAGGCCGAGCAGCTCGAGCGCCGCCGCCTGGGGCTGTGCTTTAACTGTGATGCACCCTATGCCCCGGGCCATGTCTGCCCGCGCCTCTTTTACTTGGAGACCGTCGACGAGACGGAGGACGTTGTCACCAAGGGACTCGGCGATCCAGCCGCCGAGGTCGCGCCGGCACCCGCACCCGCGCCGGCTACGGCCCTTGTCGTCTCCCTTCACGCATTGGCCGGCATCCGCAATGAGCGGACTATGCTTATCCCGGTCACGATCCACGGCGAGACTCTGGTGGCTCTGTTGGACACGGGTTCCACTCATAACTTCCTCCCGGAGTCTACTATGCGGCGACTTGCACTACAGCCCACGCAAGGCGAAGCGGTGGCGTCACCGTTGCTAATGGTGACCGCCTCCGCTGCCATGGGCTCGCTCGAGACGTTCCCATTACTATCGGTGACGAGCACTTCATCATCACTTGTGCCGGCATCGATTTGGGCTGCTTCGACTTCGTCCTCGGCGTCGACTTTTTGCGGACTCTCGGCCCCATCCTTTGGGACTTCGACGCCCTGACGATGACCTTCTGGCGCATGGGCCGCCGGATCCGGTGGGAGGGCGTTGGAGGCACCCGGCCACACCCCACTCCGGCTCGCCCGCGGCTACCACGGAGGCCGAGCATCCGCTGCTAGATCACCTCCTACAGCAGCACGGTGATCTTTTTGAGGAACCCCGGGGCCTTCCGCCCGCCCGGATCTACGACCACCGTATTCATCTCCTGCTGGGTTCGGCTCCTGTGGCAGTACGGCCCTACCGGTACCCTCAGTTGCAGAAGGACGAGTTGGAGCGGCAGTGCGCACTCATGCTTGCCGCGGGCATTATCCGGATATCGACATCACCCTTTACGACACCGGTCCTCCTCGTTCGCAAGTCGGACGACACCTGGCGCTTCTGCATCGACTACCGTGCCCTTAATGCTCTCACACTTAAGGATAAATTTCCTATCCCGGTGGTCGATGAACTCCTGGATGAGCTCCATGGGGCGCTTCTTCACACTGTCGGACCTCCGGTCGGTATCATCAAAGCGCATGCATCCCGACGACATCGCCAAGACGGCGTTCCGGACTCATCACGGCCACTTTGAGTTTTTGGTGATGCCCTTTGGCCTCTCCAACGCCCCGGCGACATTCCAGGCCTTGATGAATGATGTCCTCCGGCCCTACTTACGACGGTTTGTGCTCGTTTTCTTTGATGACATTCTTATCTACAGCACCTCTTGGGCGGAGCACCTCCAGCATGTGGCCATCGTCTTCAACGAGCTTCGGGCGCATCATCTTCATCTTAAGCGCTTGAAGTGCTCGTTCGGGACACCTTCAGTCGCTTACCTCGGCCACGTCATCTCGGCCGAGGGTGTGGCCATGGACGCCGACAAGGTGGCGGCCGTCGCCGCCTGACCGATCCCGCAGTCTCCACGGGCTCTTCACAGGTTTCTTGGCCTTGCGGGTACTACCGAAGTTCATCCGGAATTTGGCCTCATCGCGGCCCGCACGCGCGCCTCCTCCGTCGACGCCTTCTCTTGGGATGAGGAGGCCACTTCAAAGATTGAGGCCCTCAAGGGGCCCTTACGACGGACCCGTACTACGGATGCCGGATTTCGACCTTCCCTTCACCGCCGACCGCGACGCCCGGTCGCGAGGGTTTGGTGCGGTCTGCATCGTAGGCGATGGACCCTCGCCTTCTTCAACCGTCCCTTTGTTGCACGCCATCTTAAGTTGGCGGCGTATGAGCGTGAGCTTATTGGGTTGGTGCAGCAAGACGCCACCGGGCGGCCCTATCTTTGGGGTCGTTTTTTCCGGATCCGCACGGATCACTACAGCCTCAAGTTCATTTGGATCGAGGCTCTCGACGGTCCCTCAAAGACCAATGGATCAAGAAGCTCTTTGGCTTTGATTTCACCATCGAGTATCGGCCGGTCGCTTAACACCGCCGCCGACGCTCGTGTCGGCGTGGACGCCGATGTGGACGACGGCGCGCAGAGGGATGGCCTTCGCATCATCACGGGCCCTCGTTCACCCTCTACGCCGACATCCGCCAAGGCGATCGCGATCGCGCCGACGCCTCCTCTTGCAAAGAAGAATGGCGGCGGGCGAGCTGGACAAGCCGTGGCGCGCCGCCGATGGCTCGCTTCTCCACGGGCGTCCGATCTTCGCTCCAACGCACGACAATCTTCGTCGGCCGGTGTTGCGCTCGCCCACTCGGCGGGCCATGAGGCGTCAGAAGACGCCCATCGACTCGCGCCGACTTCTACGTTCCGGTGATCGTGCCTCGTCCGTGATTGGGTACGGTCTTGTGTGACGTGCGCCGAACAAAACGGAGACATCGCTGCGGCGCCGGCATGCTTCAGCCCTTGGAGGTTCCATCTCGTGTTTGGGCCGACATCTCCATGGATTTCATCGAGGGCCTTCCCAAGGTGGGCGGCAAATCCGTCATTCTCACGATGGTCGACCGCTTCTCCAAGTATGCTCATTTCATCGCCCTTGGCCACCCATATTCGCGGCATCATCATGACGGGCCTTCTTCGATGGCATTGTCCGTCTCCACGGGTTTCCTTCTTCGATCGCCGGTGATCGGGATCTCGTCTTCACGGGCCATGTATGGCGCGATTTTTCCGGTGGCGGGCGTGAAGCTCCGCCTAAGCATCGCTTTCCACCCTCGACGGACGGCGACCGAGATCGTTAACAAGGTGATTGCCATGTATTTGCGTTGTGTTACGGTGATCGCCCTCGTGCATGGGTGGTGGCGCTCGTGAGCGAGTATCGCTACAACACCTCTTTTCACTCCGCCTTCATGCTACGCCTTTGAGGTGGTTTATGGTCGGCCGCCCCGCCGATCTCGCGGTGGATGCGGCCTCGGCACGACCGAGGCGGCCGGGCTCTTCCGAGAGCCGTGATGAGATGCTCGCGGAGGTCCAAAGAACGACTTCTCCAGCCCAAAGATTGGCCAAACGATACTATGATGGCCACCATCGCGAGGCGGAGTTCGCGTGGAGATTGGGTCCGCTACGTCTACTTCACCGCTCACGCGATTATTGGACCCAGACGGAAGAAGCTCGGTCCTCATTATGCCGCCCTTTGCTATCCCGAACGCATTGGGAAAGTGGCGTACCGTCTTGACTTCGGCCGGCGCGCGCACATTCATGATGTCTTCCACGTCGGGCTGCTCAAGCCATTCGCGATGATCCACCAGGCACCGCCGCCCTTCCGCCGCCTCGGATGGACGTCTCCTTCCGCACCGGAGAAGGCGCCAAGGCCCACTGTGCCGAGGGCTCTGATGCGTGTTGATCGGTGGGTTTGGACTATCGGAGGAGGACGCTACTTGGGAGCAGCGCGAGGAGTTCCACCAGCACTACCTCGACTTTCAGCTCAAGGACGAGCTGTTTGTGCAAAGGGAGAGATGTTATGACCGCCAGTCTATGGTCGCCGTGGGCCCATCAGGCGTGCTTAAGGCCCAAGTTATCTTAGGTTTATTTTCAGATTATGGTTATATATACAAGTTGTAAAACTATTTTGAGAATTAAGCAATAAGACTATTCTATTGCGGCTCCCGGAGGAGCCGAACCCTAAACCCTAGCCGCCTCTCTGCTCAAGGCCGCCGCCCGGCCGCAAGGGCGGCGCCTCGCCACGCCGCTGTTCTAGCCCTCGCCCAGCTCCTCTTTCCCTACTTCCTCACGCCCGGAGGAGCGTAACCCTAGCTCCTAACACTGCATCTTGTCTCACAAGAGTGTAGTAGGTGCGAATAAATAACACCAAAATCCTCAAGTAACCAACAGTAACCAAGTCACCTCTGTTGTGAGAAGAGCCATAGCTCGCAACTCACCTCTCAGACTCGAACGGAAAGCTGCAGTCTGTTTCTTCGTCTTCCGAGCAATGAGAGAACCACCAAGAAAGACGAAGAAGCATAAAGTGAACGGCGATCCGAAGGATCACTAGCCTGTAGCATCCGAATAGGCCACGAGCCGGAACGAATTGGAACGAGGAAAGAAGAGCGGTGAGAGATCGTGCCACGAAGATATCGAGAACACGAAGAAGGTGACTATCTTGAACGAAGTGGGAGAAGAAACAAACCGACTCGGGATATGGACGGGATAGGAGATATCCGGACAAGTGATGCCGAGATAGACAAGACTCCCAACAAGATGACGATAACGAAGTCGGATCGGACAATGGCTCACCATCAAGAGTACGAAGGTGAACATTAAGCTCCATAGGAGTCTCAACAAACGCGCCATCACTAAGAGCCGACGAGCAAGAAGATCTGGATATACTTTTCTTGGGAAATAAAAAAGCCATCAGAGGTGGAAGAAATCTCAATCCCAAGAAAGTAACGAAGTGGACCAAGATCAGACAAAGAAAACTGCTCACTGAGACGGGCCTTGACAAAGGCAATGTACTCAAGATCATCGCCGGTGATGATCATGTCATCAACATATAGAAGACGAAAAGTGCGACCCGAAAGCGTAAAGGCGACAAACAGGGCTGGATCATGAACACTGGGTGAAAAACCAGCTGCAGTGACAAACGAGGCAAAACGCTCAAACCAGGCACGGGGGGCTTGCTTAAGGCCATAGAAAGAGCGACGAAGACGACAAACCATGCCATCAGGAACTGAATACCCAGGTGGTGGCTGCATATAAACTTCCTCACGCAACTCACCATTAAGAAAAGCATTCTTAACGTCAAGCTGAGACACGGATCAGTGGCGAACAGAGGCCACGGCGAGAAGTGTGCGAACAGTGGTCATATGGGCCACAGGAGCAAAGGTCTCATCGTAATCACGACCATGCTCCTGCTGAAAGCCACGAGACACAAGACGAGCTTTATAATGCTCAAGAGAACCATGAGAGCGAGTCTTAATCTTATAGACCCACTTACAAGTGATGGGGCGAACACGAGGAGGAAGAGAAACCAGATCCCACGTGCCGTTGCGTTCAAGGGCAGCAATCTCCTCTGCCATGGCAAACTGCCATTCAGGATGAACAATAGCACCTCGATAAGAAGTCGGCTCAACAATGGTCGAAAGACCATAGCGAGAAGGAGAATATCGATCGGGGGGTGGACAAGGCCGAGAACGAAGACCATAAGTCGGCTGAGAGGAGGAAGACGACACATCAGAAGTAGAGGGCACATCAGTAGACTCATCCACAACACGTCGACGACGAGTATAATGGAAAGGAAAGGAGGGGAGAGGTGGAACCGCTGGAGGTGAAGACGGGGAATGTATCGGTGATGAAGGTGGAGAAGAGGAAGGTATCGGTGATGAAGGTGGTGAGTCATGCGATGAGGGAGAAGAAACCATAGGAGACGATGGCGTCGGATCTGCAACAGCAGGACGAGGGGTAGGAATATTGGGCACAAAGGGAGGTGTATCTGGAAAGGTAAGAAAAGAGATGTCCTCCGTGGAAAAGGCCGAGGAGGATGGACGAGGGTAGTAGGGACGAGACTCATCAAAGGTGACATCCCGGGAAATACGCATCCGGCGACCGGCGGGATCCCAACACCAATAGCCCTTATGTTCATCACTATATCCGAGAAAGACACACTCAATAGACTGAGCGGTCAGTTTGGTGCGTTCACGAGGGGCAAGCAAAACATAGCAAACACAACCAAACAAGCGAAGCGCCGAATAATCAGGAGAACGACCAGAAAGACGCTCAAGAGGATACCACCCTGTAGAGCAGCAGATGGCTGAATGTTGATGAGATATGTGGAAGTGGTAATAGCCTCGGCCCAGAAGTAGGGCGGAAGAGAGGCAGCGATCATCATCGCACGTGTCGTCTCAAGAAGGTGACGATGCTTGTGCTCAGCCACACCATTCTGAGCATGAGCACCAGGACAACAGAACTGAGCAAGAGTACCCTGCTCAGCAAGGAATCCTCGCAGCGCATGGGAGATATACTCACCAGCTGAATCTGCACGAAAAACACGAATAGGAGTAGAAAACTGGGTATGAACCATGGCAGGAAAAAAAAATTATATAGATAAGACCTCACTACGGGAAGACATGAAATAGATCCATGTGTACCGAGAAAAATCATCTGTAAAGATAATATAGTAGTGATGACCCCCTTTAGAAGCGAAGGGAGCCGGACCCCAAACATCAGAGTGAACGAGATCAAAAGGGCGCTCAGACACTGACTCTAACACTTACATGGGAGGCCAAAAGGCCAGAATGCAAAAGGCCAAAGACCACCATAATTATAACTCTAACACTTACAAGGTTAATTAATCTTAACTAAGAGTTGAGGAAAACATGTCCCACAAAATAACATTATTCAACAATCAGACCCACAAAAGATTATGTAATCTGCACAACTGATTAGAAGAATTATAGCATTCGACCAATATCAGACAAGGGAATGGCGTGAAATGCCAAATAAGGAGTTCCGATTATCCCTCAAAACTAAAGTATAGCAAGACGGTTTACATTTAACTATCTGGATATCAGATGCGAATTCAGAAATGCTAGGTTGATCTCTGCACCAAGTTATGATTAGAAACTATGATGGTCATTTGTATAAATCGTGCAAACGATATCTTGTGACAGAAACATAGAAAATATGTCAGTGAGAATGAGTAGGAACATTAATGATGATTACCTTTTGTATGGTTGACACCATTAAGTTATCTCGATAAACGCTGAATCCTTTCCAGAACATAGCCGGTTCATCATCATGGATGATTTGGAACTGTTGTGAAAGCAACTCGTTTTTGTCCTTAGGAAATGTTCCCCAGAATAGATGGTTGACAAAAAAGAATTTATACAAATGATACAAAAGACAACTCAAACTCAAACTAGATTACCTTCAATGCTTGTTGTGCCTTTTTTTTCAGTTTTTTCAGATATCACTAACGTCTAGAAGCATGTATTATAATGATTATTTATATGACCTGAAACACACATCTCAAAATTGAATATGTTCATTACTTACCCAATCAACTAAAAAGAAAACCAAGTAATGAAGCAACCGGGCATACAAATCTATTGAATGACGATACATACACCATACTTGTTTTCATTTAATGTTGCTGAAGTTTCTACGACTTCGGCAAAATAACATACACAACAAGATATTATTGTAGAGGACATCAACACGCACAATTGCACAATACAAGAATCTTATTACTTATACTAGGAAACTGCCGACTGTAGTTCAAGAAGCTTACAGTCCAGTTGCCTCCATGCCAAATAATCATGAATCGTCTTCATATTTGGATAGCATACAACTCGCCCATCAAAATATGGAGCCTCTCTCAACTCTTTATTTGGGAAAGAAATCTTTCCACTTCATCACATACACAGATGTGAAGTAAGAAACACACAAAGAGAGAATTTTGCTGCAATTATTGGTAGAGAAATCTGTGACAGAATTATGTTCCCTCTCTGAAAACAAAACTGCAAAACAAACAGAAATATGAGAACCTGATAATATTATCTGAGAACAAAGCCCGTGCAATTCAAAAGTATCTCTATACGCAACAGTATTTGCATAAAAAAAATTAACGTAAAATTTGCATACATTTTATAATCTAACTTTCATGAGAAGATATTATACGGGTTATACCTGTACTCATCGCTAAGAGTATCTCTAGCAGATCCTTTATATCACGGTACCGTAAAAGCATTATAAGGGGAACCTTAAACCTGTTTTGTGGTACCGTGCAGGCTACATTGGGACAGATCCCACAAAAATTTACCGTAAAACCATATATTCCCCGTGGTTTTCTTCTTCTTCCTTTCACCCGCATCTCCCTGAATCCTTGCTGCCGCACACCGCACAGTCCGCCTCCGCACACGATGAACCAGGCGTCGCCGCAAACCTCGCAGGCCGCCTCGCCCGCGTCCGGCTGCGCGACGGAGCATCGATCGGAGCCGCGATTGCTCGTGCAGCGCCACCACCTCGTCGGCGACGCCTACGTACCTCCCGTCGACGAACAGCTACGGCGGCAGCAGCATGTCACCGTCCCTCCCAAGGAGCACGCGCGGAGCTCGCGTCGGCCCACCGAAATCAACTAGAATCGCTCCAAATCGGGCCTGTCCGCTGGAAATTTGGCCGGAATCGAAACTGGCACGATGGATCTTGGTCGAAATGGAGACTATTCTGGCAGTTGGACCTGAAACTTCCCTCCTGCCATCTGTCTTTTTTAAAAGGTGAACAGTAATATTTGCCCTGAATCCTGAACATCTGAGGGATTGGAGGCTTATTTTAAGGTTTCCCTCAAAAAACTATATGGGACGGCCGATTTTGAGGGGTCTGGTCGGGTCGGTTTTTCTGCTCAATCCCGTAAAAAGCGGTTATTTTACAGTTTTAGCTCTTTTATTAAGGGGTCTGCGAGAGATGCTCTAACACCATAAGAAAACACTATATCAGGAAATTCTCGAGGATAGAACTAGCACAAGCATTCATCAATCTTAAAGCACTCATCATTTGGTTTCTCAAAGGCATGTATCTTCGAGAATCTAACAAGAAGAGGAGTGAAATTAGTGGATACTGGACAAAACAACAAAGATAAGCTATTTATAATCTGAAGCAACAGTAATTCCCAAGTATGCATATAGTAACCTTCGTTGTATGTTTTCCGCATGCTTATACTTAAACAATCAAGCAAAAAACGTTGGTACATGGACTAGATTAATAACTTGACATGGTCAAATGGTCAATGCAGTTACTTAATCGCATTTTTTTTCATTTTTGAAGGAAGAGATGAACAGTACCGGTGGAAATGACAGCCATTGAAGCGGACAATGTTCCAGTTGGAGGCTGGGAGGTGACGGTCGAACTCGAATTCCCTCATCACATACTCGTACTTACTATTGTTCATCAATAAACGCCACAAAACACCTGTTCTTGGAGCTACACCTACATAAAATTGTAGCAAAGAGACAGTTAAGAAAATTTGGGTGAAATCTTCATTGCAAGTTTGCAACTAGCATTTTTGGATTTAACACATTTTCCATCATAAACGTCTAAATGAACTAATTTCTCTGGTGACATTGTAATGTTTTTATTTTCCATTATAACAAGAGGCGACATGGTTGACCATGACCAAATAACCATGTTTCCCTTCCCCTCAAGATTTTACTGGATTTTTTTGTTTTTCTTCACTAAGGCAAACTTCATCACACCTGTTGCTCGAGAATCATTTCCGCTGTAGACATCAGGTAACAAAAGGTGAACGTATACTTTGTTTCTAAACCTACGTAACTTGGGATGTTGGTGGAAAAGGTGGTCCCGTTCCTATACAAACTGGAAGCGGGGAGGTTCCTCCCTGATTTATCGATATTTTTTTTTTTGCTTATTCGAGAGAGTAGAACCAGTAACAAATTGCAACCAAACTATTGGTCAACTGATATGTCCCTCGGTGCGCATCATACAGTGCGGTATAAGAAATTAGAGTAGGAAACCATACAGGAAAGCAGAATTTTACACTAGCTAGCTCGTAATCAACAACAACAGGAGTTCACACAATTTGACATGTCAGTTTTGACCAAACTAGACATCCCAGGGTTCTGATTGAAGGAGCGTCTGCAGGCAAGAATATCAATTTGCTTCATTCTAGTGTTAACTAAAGCAGAATAGCAACAACATAGCAGAAGTGGTGCCCGCCGAACTGTAGACAGACTTAGGTTTTTTACTAACCTGCGACCTGGCCGGGGCAATGGAGGCCGGCTGCCGGTCAAGGGCGCTCCGAACCTGGAAGCGGGGGCGGTGCTGGCGCCTAGCTGAGAGCGTGTTTCTCGGTCAGTGCCGTGCGCCAGCGATGGCGGAGGGAGCACTGGAGGCGATGGCGGAGGGAGCAATGGAGCTGGAGGCGATGGAGGAAGGGGAGAGCGACATTTTTTTAGCGAAGAAAGCGACGTTTCAGGATGCGGCGCGAGGTGACAGAGCGGAGACCCTCGTGACTAGGATGGGCCTGGGCCTCGTGGCTTCAGGTTGATCTATATGACATTGGATTGTAATTAAAAAAAAATACTCCCTCCGTTTCAAAATATAAGTGTTTTTCAGAGATTCCACTACGGACTACATATGAATGTATATAGACATACTCTAAAGTGTAGATTCACTCATTTTGTTCCATATGTAGTCCGTAGTGAAATATCTAAAAAGACTTATATTTAGGAACGGAGGGAGTATATACTACATTCGATTTTGAAAGGACCCACAAGTTAATCACTTGTTATTTGCTGATAATAGCTTGTTGTTTTTTAAGATAAAAAGTATAGGGACGATGGAAGTGTCAAACCTATCGCACTTTTATTGTCAAGATTCGGGACAAAAAATCAATACCAGTAAGTCTTTGGTTTTTTTAGCACAAAAGAACACCTGAAAGTGTCACACGTGAAGTTAAGGGAGTGCTTAATGTTTATACCAAGACTCTGAATGAGAAGTATTTGGGCAATGCCATCTGACATTGGTGCTTCCAAGATGGGTGCCTTCAAATACTTAAAGGACGGATTGTGAGCGAAGGTGAAAGGATGGATTAAGAGAACAATTTCAGCAGCAGGCAAAGAAATTTTAATTAAATAGGTGGCGCAGGCGATTCCGGTCTATCCCGTGTCTTGTTTCAAGCTACCCCGAGGACCCTGTGAGCATCTCAATAAGCTAACCCGTCAACTCTTTTGGGGTGGCAAGGAGGGCCAGCGGAAACCACATTGGGTTTCTTGGAAAACAATGACTCAACCAAAGAAATGTGGGGATTTGGATTTTAGAGACCTTAAGCTTTTTAACCTGGCCCTTCTTCCGCGACAATCATGGTGGTTGTTGACTACGCCTGAGTCATTTTATTCAAGGATCTTAAAGGTTGAATTCTACCCATTGTAAGACATTTTGGTTGCTGGTCTCGGGTCCTGATACGTCTCCAACGTATCTACTTTTTGAAACACTTTTGCCCTTGTTTTGGACTCTAACTTGCATTATTTGAATGGAACTAACCCGGACTGACGTTGTTTTCTGCAGAATTGCCATTGCATTATTTTTGTGCAGAAATAAAAGTTCTTGGAATGACCTGAAACTCCACGGAGTCACGTTTTGGAATTAATAAAAAATATTGACGAAAGAATCAACAGAGGGGGACCCACACCCTGTCCACGAGGGTGCAGGGTGTTGGGGAACGTAGCAGAAATTCAAAATTTTCCTACGAGTCACCAAGATCTATCTATGGAGAGACTAGCAACAAGGGAAAGGAGAGTGCATCTACATACCCTTGTAGATCGCTAAGCGGAAGGGTTCAAGAGAACGGGGTTGAAGGAGTCGTACTCATCGTGATCCAAATCACCGGAGATCCTAGTGCCGAACGGACGGCACCTCCGTGTTCAACACACAGACAACCCGGTGACGTCTCCCATGCCTTGGTCCAGCAAGGAGAGAGGGAGAGGTTGAGGAAGACTCCGTCCAGCAGCAGCACAACGGCGTGGTGGTAGTGGAGGAGCGTGGCAATCCTGCAGGTCTTCACCAAGCACCGCGAGATATGAGGAGAAAGAGAGGTAGGGTTGCGCCAACAGGAGAAGAACTTCGTGTGTTGGGCTGCTCCTTTGCCTCCACTATATAGGGGGAGAGGGGGGGCTGCGCCCCCACCTAGGGTTCCACCCTAGGGGCGGCGGCCAGCCCAAGATCCCATCTGAGGGGCGGCCAAGGGGGGAAGAGGGGAAAGTTGCCCCCCAAGTTAGGTGGGTGCGCCCCCCTCCCCAAACCCTAGGCGCCTTGGGCCCTTGTGGGGGGGCGCACCAGCCCACATGGGGCTGGTCCCCTCCCACACTTGGCCCATGCAGCCCTCCGGGGATGGTGGCCCCACTTGGTGAACCCCCGGACCCTCCCGGTGGTCCCAGTACGTTACCGATAAAACTCAAACTTTTAGGTGACCAAAACAGACTTCCGATATATAAATCTTTACTGCGGACCATTCCGAACTCCTCGTGACGTCCGGATCTCATCCGGACTCAACAACATTCGTAACCACATACAAACTTCCTTTATAACCCTAGCGTCATCGAACCTTAAGTGTGTAGACCCTACGGGTTCGGGAGACATGTAGACATGACCGAGACAACTCGCCGGCCAATAACCAACAGCGGGATCTGGATACCCATGTTGGCTCCCACATGTTCCACGATGATCTCATCGGATGAACCACGATGTCGAGGATTTAATCAATCCCGTATTCAATTCCATTTGTCTAGCGGTATTGTACTTGCCCGAGATTCGATCGTTGGTATCCCGATACCTTGTTCAATCTCGTTACCGGCAAGTCTCTTTAATCGTTCCATAACACATCATCCCGTGATCAACCCCTTGGTCACATTGTGCACATTATGATGATGTCCTACCGAGTGGGCCCAGAGATACCTCTCCGTCACTCGGAGTGACAAATCCCAGTCTCGATTCGTGCCAACCCAACAGACACTTTCGGAGATACCCGTAGTGCACCTTTATAGCCATCCAATTACGTTGTGACGTTTGGTACACCCAAAGCATTCCTACGGTATCCGGGAGTTGCACAATCTCATGGTCTAAGGAAATGATACTTGACATTAGAAAAGCTTTAGCATACGAACTACACGATCTTTGTGCTAGGCTTAGGATTGGGTCTTGTCCATCACATCATTCTCCTAATGATGTGATCCCGTTATCAACGACATCCAATGTCCATGGTCAGGAAACCGTAACCATCTATTGATCAACGAGCTAGTCAACTAGAGGCTTGCTAGGGACATGGTGTTGTCTATGTATCCACACATGTATCTGAGTTTCCTATCAATACAATTATAGCATGGATAATAAACGGTTATCATGAACAAGGAAATATAATAATAATAACTAATTTATTATTCTTGTGCATATTTCCAACAGTCTCCCACTTGCACTAGAGTCAATAATCTAGTTCATATCGCCATGTGATTAACACTCACAGGTCACATCGCCATGTGACCAACATCCAAAGAGTTTACTAGTGTCACCAAACTAGTTCACATCATCATGTGATTAAGACTCAATGAGTTCTGGGGTTTGATCATGTTTTGCTTGTGAGAGAGGTTTTAGTCAACGGGTCTGCAACATTCAGATCCGTATGTACTTCGGAAATCTCTAGGTCATATTGTAAATGTTGCTTCCACGCTCCACTTGAAGCTATTCCAAATGGTTGCTCCACTATACATATCCGGTTTGCTAATCAGAGTCATTCGGATAGGTGTTAAAGCTTGCATCGACGTAACCCTTTACGCCGAACTCTTTATCACTTCCATAATCGAGAAACATGTCCTTATTACTCAAGGACAATTTTGACCACTATCTGGTGATCCACTCCTTGATCACCTTGTACCCTCTTGCCAGACATGTGGCAAGGCACACATCAGGTGCGGTACACAGCATAGCATACTATGTGGAGCCTACGTCTAAAGCATAGGGGACGACCTTCGTCCTTTGTCTCTATTCTGCCGTGGTCGAGCTTTAAGTCTTAACTTCATACCTTACAACTCAGGCAAGAACTCCTTTGACTAATCCATCTTGAACACCTTCAAGATCTTGTCAAGGTATGTGCTCATTTGAAAGTACCATTAAGCGTTTTGATCTATCCTCATAGATCTTGATTCTCAATGTTCAAGCAGCTTAATCCAGGTTTTCTATTGAAAACACTTTTCAAATAACCCTATATGCTTTCTAGAAATTCTACATCATTTCTGATCAACAATATGTTTACAACATATACTTATCAGAAATTCTATAGTGCTCCCACTCACTTCTTTGGAAATACAAGTTTCTCATAAAATTTGTATAAACCCAAAATCTTTGTTCATCTCATCAAAGTGTACATTCTGACTCCAAGATGCTTGCTCTAGTCCATAGAAGGATCGCTGGAGCTAGCATACCTTTTAGCATCCTTAGGATCGACAAAACCTTTCTGATTGTATCACATACAACCTTTCCTTACGAAAACTAGTAAGGAAACTCGTTTTGACATCCATCTATATACATATATAGTCGAATAATTTCGACAAGATATAAATTAACAAACAAACTACCAATCAAGCAAACAATCTAGTATCTTCATACCACAAAAGTGGGCATAATTAGATACGCTAACACGATAACGTTGCAATATAAAACAAGCATGAATGGTGGTCTCAGACTAGTTCCTACTTAACTGGTCAACATACTTGAGGGGCTTAACTAATAAGCAAAGAAGAAGTATAACTAGTTGATAAATAATTTTTACTCCTATGGCTTTTCTAATCCATTTTCTAGGGTCACGTCCCCACGATCACAACACATCGCTCGATGCCATCTCAGAAACGACCAAATCTCGAAGGATTTGAGTCTCGTGCTTATCGTGCTAGTCCTCGGATCGAGCTCGCTAGCACACACAAGATAGATGAATACCGTAATAGCAAGTGCATCATTTATTACAACGTATGATCCGTAATGTATAAAATAAAACAATCAGCATAGCACTTGGCTAGCTTTATTTAATCAAACAGCGGAAAGTAGCGAAAATAACGATGAGTCCCATCATAGCCCATCGGCGATGCCGAAAAGTGCTCGCGACCCTAACGGTACCTTACTCTTAAATCGAAAATCCTGCAACATGAGACGTTGCAGCCATATAGGTCAATACTTTGAATGTATTGGCAAGTTACACAGAGTAATAATATAGTAGACCTACATGTATATGCATAGTACAACAAAGGAAGGCTTGAGGGTTTATTTTTGCATAAAGCTGACTTTATCCTAATAACTACCTAATAGTCAAATTTCTATTTAGTTTTTTTATTACTACAATTAAATACACAAGGTTGAGTTGGCAAAATCAACTCCAACCTACCCTTTATTAAGTTGCCCACAAATATTATTAAGTGTCACATCCACAAGATCATCCAACAAGCAGAATGGCATAGTGGCTCAAATTTACCCATAACCGGGGGCACGGCTAATCATGATTAGTTTTAATACTCTGTAGAGTTTAGTATGCTTTACCCACTAGACCCAATCCGAAGATTGAGACGAAGTCTTTCAGAAGAGGTTCCCTAACCACCTGACGGCCACATCCCACCTACATATGCTACATCTGTCGACACTGTCTGGGCCAGGGTTCCAACAACTGATCAACTAAGCCAGAGCCCATATAGCCAGTGGCCGCACATGGAAGCTACTAGTCACTAAGTCATGTCTGATCTTTTGAACACAGGCGACATTCCACTTAGGGTGCACTCTCATGAGCGCATGGCCTTAGAAAAGGTGCAAGACCCCATGATGCCTTCCCTCAACACCAAGCAATACCACTTCCGCCCAGAGGTGAGTTAAATCCTGAGTTACTACTCATTGTTATATATATGTAATCCTCACATAAACTCAATGTATACACGAACCACCCCCGTCTACAAAGCATACCAACCTACAACTACCACGATTTGCAAAGACGGGAAGATAGCTCAACAACATATAGCAAAATAATATAGTAATCATATACATGCATATATTCATTGTGTGATATAACTACATGCATAGAAAACAATAGGTAAAGGATGATCAACATGTAACTTGCCTTGGTTCTGGTTCAGAAAGTCACACTCCTGACAATAGTTCGCGTCGCACTCCGGACAATCTACACGTTTCACACAATTCAACAAATCAATCACCAGAACACGAATCGAACCAAAATAAAACCAACATCAAGAAAATCATTTCAAAAACACAACAACAGAAGCTTAACAACACCTAAATTGCACTACGGTCACAACGCAAAAAGAATCACTCGAATCCGATAAACGGTTTGAGAGATACGGCCTCCGGAAGGTTTAATTCAAATTCGAAAGAATTCAAATTTGAACAGAGCAAACATGTGCAAAGTTGGTACTGTGATACTGTGCTGATTTTTGTGAGTGCATAGGAAAAAGAATTACCTAATTTGGACTTATACACTAAAAGATATAGCTAACTGAATTTTGGATGAAAACACGAAAATAAAATGTAAGAAAACTCTGACATAAACTTTGTATAAACCCAAAATCTTTGGTCATCTCATCAAAGTGTACATTCTGACTCCGAGATGCTTGCTCTAGTCCATAGAAGGATCGCTGGAGCTAGCATACCTTTTAGCATCCTTAGGATCGACAAAACCTTTCTGATTGAATCACATACAACCTTTCCTTATGAAAACTGGTAAGGAAACTCGTTTTGACATCCATCTGCCAGATTTCATAAATGCAGCTAATGCATGATTCCGACGGACTTAAGCATCGCTACGGATGAGAAAATCTCATCGTAGTCAACTCCTTGAACCTGTGAAAAACTCTTTGCCACAAGTCGAGCTTCATAGACGATGACAATACCGTCCACGTCCGCCTTCTTCTTAAAGATCCATTTATCTTAATGGCATGCCGATCATCGGGCAAGTCCACCAAAGTCTATGCTTTGTTCTAATACATGGATCCTATCTCGGATTTCATGGCTTCTAACCATTTGTCAGAATATGGGCCCACCAACGCTTCTCCATAGCTCGCGGGTTCATTGTTGTCTAGCAACATGACCTTCAAGATAGGATTATTGTACTACTCTGAAGTAGTGCGCATCCTTGTCACCCTACGAGGTAGGTAGTGACTTGATCCGAAACTTCATGATCGCTATCATAAGCTTCTACTTCAATTGGTGTGGGTGCCACAGGAACAACTTCATGTGCCCTGCTACACACTAGTTGAAGTGACGGTTCAATAACCTCATCAAGTCTCCACCATGCTCCCGCTCAACTTTTCGAGACAAACTTTTCCTCGAGAAAGGACCCGATTCAAGAAACAATCCCTATTGCTTTCGGATCTGAATTAGGAGGTATATCCAACTGTTTTGGGTGTCTTATGAAGATGCATTTTATCCGCTTTGGGTTCGAGCTTATCAACCTGAAACTTTTTCACATAAGCGTCGCTTCCCCAAACTTTTAAGGAACGACAGCTTAGGTTTCTTGAAACCATAGTTCATACGGTGTCGTCTCAACGGAGTTACGTGGTGCCCTATTTAAAGTGAGTGCGGTTGTCTCTAATGCCTAACCCATGAACGATAGTGGTAATTTGATAAGAGACATCATGGTACGCACCATATCCAATAGGGTGCAACTATGATGTTCGGACACACCATCACACTATGGTGTTCCAGGCGGTATTAATTGTGAAACAATTTCCACAACGTCTTAATTGCGTGCCAAAGCTCGTAACTCAGATACTCATCTCTATGATCATATCATAGACATTTTATCCTCTTGTCACGATGATCTTCAACTTCACTCTGAAATTACTTGAACCATTCAATAATTCAGACTTGTGTTTCATCAAGTAAATATACTCAGTGTGTACTCAAATCATCCGTGAAGTAAGAACATAACGATATCCATGCGTGCCTCAAAGACTCATTTGACTGCACACATCAAAATGTATTACTTCCAACAAGTTGCTTTCTTGTTCCATTTTATTGAAAACGAGGCTTTCAGTCATCTTGCCCATGTGGTATGATTTGCATGTCTCAAGTGATTCAGAATCAAGTGAGTCCAAACGGTCCATTTGCATGGAGTTTCTTCATGCATATACACCAATAGACATGGTTCGCATGTCTCGGACTTTTCAAAAATGAGTGAGTCCAAAGATCCATCAACATGGAGCTTCTTCATGCGTTTTCTACCAATATGACTTACATGGCAGTGCCACAAGTAGGTGATACTATCATTACTATCTTATATCTTTTGGCATGAATATGTGTATCACTACGATCGAGATTCAATAAACCATTCATTTTAGGTGCAAGACCATTGAAGGTATTATTCAAATAAACAGAGTAACCATTATTCTCCTTAAATGAATAACCATATTGCGATAGACATAATCCAATCATGTCTATGCTCAACGCAAACACCAAATAACAATTATCTAGGTTTAACACCAATCTCGATGGTAGAGGGAGCATGCGATGCTTGATCACATCAACCTTGGAAACACTTCCAACACATATCGTCAGCTCACCTTTAGCTAGTCTCCGTTTACTCCGCAGCCTTTTATTTCGAGTTACTAACACTTAGCAACCGAACCGGTATCTAATACCCTGGTGCTACTAGGAGTACTAGTAAAGTACACATTAACATAATGTATATCCAATATACTTCTATCGACCTTGCCAACCTTCTCATCTACCAAGTATCTAGGGTATTTCTGCTCCAGTGACTGTTCCCCTTATTACAGAAGCACTTAGTCTCGGGTTTGGGTTCAACCTTGTGTTTCTTCACTAGAGCAGCAGCTGATTTGTCGTTTCATGAAGTATCCTTTCTTGCCCTTGCCCTTCTTGAAACTAGTGGTTTCACTAACCATCAACAATTGATGCTCCTTCTTGATTTATACTTTCGCGGTGTCAAACATCACGAATGTTTCAAGGATCATCATATCTATCCCTGATATGTTATAGTTCATCACGAAGCTCTAGTAGCTTGGTGGCAATGACTTTGGAGAAACATCACTATCTCATCTGGAAGATTAACTCCCACTCGATTCAAGTGATTGTTGTACTCAGACAATCTGAGCACAAGCTCAACGATTGAGCTTTTCTACCTTAGTTGCAGGCTAAGAAACTCGTCGGAGGTCTTATACCTCTTGACGTGTGCACGAGCCTGAAATCCCAATTTCAGCTCTCGAAACATCTCATATGTTCCGCGACGTTTCAAAATCGTCTTCGGTGCCTCAATTCTAAACCGTTTAACCCTACTCAACTATCACATAGTTATCAAAACGTGTATGTCAGATGTTCGCAACATCCACAGACGACGTTCGAGGTTCAGCACACCGAGCGGTGCATTAAGGACATAAGCCTTCTACACAACAATTAGGACAATCCTCAATTTACGGACCCAGTCCGCATAATTGCTACTATCAACTTTCAACTAAATTTTCTCTAGGAACATATCTAAACAGTAGAACTAAAGCGCGAGCTTACGACATAATTTGCAAAGATCTTTTGACTATGTTCAGGATAGTTAAGTTCATCTTATGAACTCCCACTCAGATAGACATCCCTCTAGTCATCTGAGGGATTACATGATCCGAGTCAACTAGGCCGTGTCCGATCATCACGTGAGACAGACTAGTCATCATCGGTGAACATCTTCATGTTGATCGTATCTTCTATACGATTCATGCTCGACCTTTCGGTCTTCCGTGTTCGAGGCCATCTCTTTACATGCTAGGCTCATCAAGTCAACCTAAGTGTATTGCGTGTCTAAATCTGGCTTACACCCGTTGTATTCGAACGTTAGAATCTATCACACCCGATCATCACGTGGTGCTTCGAAACAACGAACCTTCGCAACGGTGCATAGTTAGGGGGAACACTTTTCTTGAAATTATTGCGAGGGATCATCTTATTTAAGCTACCGTCGTTCTAAGCAAATAAGATGCATGAACATGATAAACATCACATGCAATCAATAAGTGACATGATATGACATGATATGGCCAATATCATTTTGCTCCTTTTGATCTCCATCTTTGGGGCTCCATGATCATCATCGTCACCGACATGACACCATGATATCCATCATCGTGTCTCCATGAAGTTGTCTCGCCAACTATTACTTCTACTACTATGGCTAACGGTTTAGCAATAAAGTAAAGTAATTACATGGCGTTGTTCATTGACACGCATGTCATACAATAAATTAAGACAACTCCTATGGCTCCTGCCGGTTGTCATACTCATCGACATGCAAGTCGTGATTCCTATTACAAGAACATGATCATCTCATACATCACATATATCATTCATCACATCCTTTGGCCATATCACATCACAAAACACTTGCTGCAAAAACAAGTTAGACGTCCTCTAATTGTTGTTGTAAGTTTTACGTGGCTTCTATAGGTGTTCTAGCAAGAACATTTCTTACCTACGTAAAACCACAACGTGATATGCCAATTTCTATTTACCCTTCATAAGGACCCTTTTCATTGAATCCGCTCCAACTAAAGTGGGAGAGACAGACACCCGCTTGCCACCTTATGCAACTAGTGCATATCAGTCGGTGGAACCTGTCTCACGTAAGCGTACGTGTAAGGTCGGTCCGGGCCGCTTCATCCCACGATGCCGCTGAAGCAAGATAAGACTAGTAGTGGCAAGAAAATTAACAACATCTACGCCCACAACTGCTTTGTGTTCTACTCATGCATAGAAACTACGCATAGACCTAGCTCATGATGCCACTGTTGGGGAACGTAGCAGAAATTCAAAATTTTCCTACGAGTCACCAAGATCTATCTATGAAGAGACTAGCAACGAGGGGAAGGAGAGTGCATCTACATACCCTTGTAGATCGCTAAGCGGAAGCATTCAATAGAACGGGGTTGAAGGAGTCGTACTCATCGTGATCCAAATCACCGGAGATCCTAGTGCCGGACGGACGACACCTCCGCGTTCAACACACATACAGCCCGGTGACGTCTCCCATGCCTCGATCCGGCAAGGAGAGAGGGAGAGGTTGAGGAAGACTCCGTCCAGCAACAGCACAACGGCGTGGTGGTGGTGGAGGAGCGTGGCAATCCTGTAGGGCTTCGCCAAACACCGCGAGATATGAGGAGAAAGAGAGGTAGGGCTGCGCCAACAGGAGAAGAACTTTGTGTGTTGGGCTGCTCCTTTGCCTCCACCATATAGAAGGAGAGGGGGGGCTGCGCCCCCACCTAGGGTTCCACCCTATGGGAGGCGGCCAGCCCAAGATCCCATCTGATGGGCGGCCAAGGGGGGAAGAGGGGAAACTTGCCCCCCAAGTTAGGTGGGTGCGCCCCCCTCCCCAAACCCTAGGCGCCTTGGGCCCTTGTGGGGAGGGGGGGCGCACCAGCCCATCTGGGGCTGGTCCCCTCCCACACTTGGCCCATGCAGCCCTCCGGGGATGGTGGCCCCACTTGGTGAACCCCCGGGACCCTCCCGGTGGTCCCGATATGTTACCGATTAAACCCGAAACTTTTCCGGTGACCAAAACAGGACTTCCCATATATAAATCTTTACCTCTGGACCATTCCGGAACTTCTCGTGACGTCCGGGATCTCATCCGGGACTCCGAACAACATTCGGTAACAACATACAAACTTCCTTTATAACCCTAGCATCATCGAACCTTAAGTGTGCAGACCCTACGGGTTCGGGAGACATATAGACATGACCGAGACAACTCTCCAGCCAATAACCAACAGCGGGATCTGGATACCCATGTTGGCTCCCACATGTTCCACGATGATCTCATCGGATGAACCACGATGTCGAGGATTTAAAAAATCCTGTATTCAACTCCCTTTGTCTAGCGGTATTGTACTTGCCCGAGATTCGATCGTCGGTATCCCAATACCTTGTTCAATTTCGTTACCGGCAAGTCTCTTTACTCGTTCCATAACACATCATCCCGTGATCAACCCCTTGGTCACATTGTGCACATTATGATGATGTCCTACCGAGTGGGCCCAGAGATACCTCTCCGCCACTCGGAGTGACAAATCCCAGTCTCGATTCGTGCCAACCCAACAGACACTTTCGGAGATACCCGTAGTGCACCTTTATAGCCACCCAGTTACGTTGTGACGTTTGGTACACCCAAAGCATTCCTACGGTATTTGGGAGTTGCACAATCTCATGGTCTAAGGAAATGATACTTGACATTAGAAAATCTTTAGCATACGAACTACACGATCTTTGTGCTAGGCTTAGGATTGGGTCGTGTCCATCACATCATTCTCCTAATGATGTGATCCCGTTATCAACGACATCCAATGTCCATGGTCAGGAAACCATAACCATCTATTGATCAACGAGCTAGTCAACTAAAGGCTTGCTAGGGACATGGTGTTGTCTATGTATCCACACATGTATCTAAGTTTCCTATCAATACAATTATAGCATGGATAATAAACGATTATCATGAACAAGGAAATATAATAATAATAACTAATTTATTATTGCCTCTAGTGCATATTTCCAACAAAGGGCGCGCCCCCGCCTCGTGGGTCCCCTCGACCTCGACCACCTCAACTCCAACTCTATATATTCACGTTCAGGGAGAAAAAATCGGAGAGCATGATTCATCGTGTTTTACGATATGGAGCCGCCAAGCCCTATTCTTCCTCGGGAGGGCTGATCTAGAGTCCGCTTGGGGCTCCGGAGAGGGGAATCTGTCGCCATCATCATCATCAACCATCTTCCATCACCAATTTCATGATGCTCGCCGCCGTGTGTGAGTAATCCCATCATAGGCTTGCTGGACGGTGATGGGTTGGATGAGATTTACCATGTAATCGAGTTAGTTTTGTTAGGGTTTGATCCCTAGTATCCATTATGTTCTAAGATTGATGTTGCTATGACTTTGCCATGCTTAATGCTTGTCACTAGGGTCCGAGTGCCATGATTTCATATCTGAACCTATTATGTTTTCATGAATATATGTGAGTTCTTGATCCTATCTTGCAAGTTATAGTCACCTACTACGTGTTATGATCCGACAAACCCCGGAGTGACAATAGTCAGGACACTTCCCGATGATGACCGTAGTTTGAGGAGTTCATGTATTCACTAAGTGCTAATGCTTTGGCCTGGTACTCTATTAAAAGGAGGCCTTAATATCCCTTAGTTTTCAATAGGACCCCGCTGCCATGGGAGGGTAGGACAAAAGATGTCATGCAAGTTCTTTTCCATAAGCATGTATGACTATATTCGAAATACATGCCTACATTACATTGATGAACTGGAGCTAGTTCTGTGTCACCCTATGTTATAACTGTTGCATGATGAATTGCATCCAACATAATTATCCATCATTGATCCATTGCCTACGAGCTTTTCACATATTGATTTTTTGCTTAGTTACTTCTCTGTTACCACTATTACGATTGCTAGAAAACTGCGACTGTTACTTTTGCCACCGTTACCGTTACCTCCATACTACTTTGCTACTAAATACTTTGTTGTGGATATTAAGTCTTTCAGGTGTGGTTGAATTGACAACTTAGTTGCTAATACTTGAGAATATTCTTTGGCTCTTCTTGTGTCGAAATCAATAAGTTTGGGTTGAATACTCTACTCTCAAAAATTGTTGCGATCCCCTATACTTGTGGATTATCAAGACCTTTTTCTGGTGCCGTTGCCGGAGAACATAGCTCTATTCTTTGAGTCACTTGGGATTTATATCTGTTGATCACTATGTGGAAATTGAAAGATGAAAGAACTAAGATTTTCCCTCAACTACGAGGGGAGGTAAGGAACTGCCATCTAGCTCTGCACTTGATTCACCTTCTGTTTTGAGTAAACTTGTGATACCTGCACCTGCTATTGATTCTGATATGTCACATGTTATTGATGATGCCACTTTTGCTATGCATGATGCTTATGATGATACTACTTCTATGCTTAATAATAATGTGCCATTAGGTGAATTTCTCCATGAACAACTTGCTAGGGTTAGAGAGAATGAAATTATTGAAATTGATGATATTAATGAAAGTGATGATGAAGATTCCCCCCCCCTAGATATGAATTACCTGTTGTACCTGAGGGTTATGTTATGGATGAAGAAACTGCTAGAGACTTTCTTGCTTGCAATGATAGATATGATCTTAAGAAACTGTTAGCTAAGCTAAAAGAAAAGTCTTTGAATGCTAGAATGCAATATGACCCTGCTTTTGCTACTTCACCTATCTGTGATACTGATAAGGATTATGAATTCTCTGTCGATGCTGAGTTAATTACTTTGGTTGAATCTGATCCTTTCTATAGCCACGAATCTGAAACTGTTGTGGCACATCTTACTAAACTAAATGATATAGCCACCCTATTCACTCATGAGGGAAAAAAATCGCTATCATTATATTCCTTTCTCACTAAAGGGTGATGCTAAGATATGGTTTAATTCTCTTGCTCCTGGTTGTGTGCATAGTCCCCACGATATGATTTATTACTTCTCTGCAAAATACTTCCCCGCTCATAAGAAACAAGCTGCCTTAAGGGAAATATTTAATTTCGTGCAAATTGAAGAAGAGAGTCTCCCAAAATCTTGGGGGAGGCTTCTCTGATTACTTAATGCTTTGCCTGATCATCCTCTCGAGAAAAATGAAATACTTGATATCTTTTATAATGGACTAACTGATGCTTCTAGAGACCACCTAGATAGTTGCGATGGTTGTGTTTTTAGAGAAAGAACCGTTGAGCAAGCTGAATTGCTATTGAATAATATATTGAGTAATGATAATGATTGGACACTTCCTGAAGCAACTCCTAAGCCAACTCCAAAGAAAATGGGTATTCTATTTCTCAGTCCTAAAGATATGCAAGAGGCAAAGAAATCTATGACATAAAAAGGTATTAAAGCTGAAGATGTTAAGAATTTACCACCTACTTAAGAAATACATGGTCTTGATAACCCGACACAGGTAGTAAAGGTAAATTCTCTCTATAGATTTGATACGGGTGAAATCCCATCTACTAAGTTTGCCAGTCAATGCTTAGATGAGTTTGATAATTTTATTGTTAAACAAGAAAACTTCAATGCTTATGTTGATAGACAATTGAAACGTAGTGCTTATATGGTTGAACACTTTAGTGATTATATGTCTAGAGTTAAAGGTGATCTTAAGCTTATTAGTAAACATGCATCTATGGTTACCACTCAAGTAGAATAAGTGCTTAAGGCACAAGATGATTTGCTCAATGAATTAAATAATAAGAACAATGATAATGCTGTTAGAGTTATGACTAGAAGTGGTAAAATGACCCAGGAACCTTTGTATCCTGAGGGCCATCCTAAGAGAGTTGAGCAAGATTCACAGAGAACTAATATTTATGCACCTAGTCCTTCTAATAAATAGAAAAATAAAAATGATAGGACTTTGCATGCTTCTAGTGAACCTGTTATAGACACACCTGAGAATCCCAGTGATATTTCTATTTCTGATGCTGAAACACAATCTTGTAATGAACATGAACCTAGTGATAATGTTAATGATGATGTTCATGTTGATGCTCAACCTAGTAATAACAATGATGTAGAGATGGAACCTGTTGTTGATCATGATAACCCACAATCAAAGAATCAACGTTATGATAAGAGAGACTTCGTTGCTAGGAAGCATGGTAAAGAAAGATAACCATGGGTTCAGAAACCCATGCCTTTTCCTCCTAAGCCATCCAAGAAAAAGGATGATGAGGATTTTTGAGCGCTTTGCTGAAATGATTAGACCTATCTTTTTGCGTATGCGTTTAACTGATATGCTTAAAATGAATCCTTATGCTAAGTATATGAAAGATATTGTTACAAATAAAAGAAAGATATTGGAAGCTGAAATTTCCACCATGCTTGCTAATTACACTTTTAAGGGTGGAATACCAAAGAAACTTGGAGATCCAGGAGTACAAACTATACCATGCTCCATTAAAAGAAACTATGTTAAAACTGCTTTATGTGATCTTGGAGCCGGTGTTAGTGTTATGCCTTTCTCCTTCTATCGTAGACTTGATTTGAATAAGTTGACACCTACTGAAAAATCTTTGCAAATGGCCGATAAATCAACTGCTATACCCATCGGTATTTGTGAGGATGTGCATGTTGTGGTTGCAAATGTTACTATTTTAACGGACTTTGTTATTCTTGATCCGAGGATGATAGTATGTCGATCATCCTTGGTAGACCTTTTCTAAATACTGCAAGGGCTGTTATTGATTGCAACAAAGGCAATGTCACTTTTCATGTTAATGGTAATGAGCATATGGTACACTTTCCAAAGAAACAACCTCAAGTTCATAGTATCAATTCTATTGGAAAATTTTCAACTATTACTATTGAAGGTCTTGAATTCCCTCTTCCTACTATCAAAAGGAAATATGATATTCTTATTGTTGGGGACATGCATATCCCCATTGAGGTAACCTAGTGTTATTCGAAAATTCTCCGGTTTCATGTTATTCAGAAGAAGTTTGTTAACAAGACTTGATCAACCTTGTTAGTGGATTCCTTTTGATGAGCATGAGATGGATGAAGTTAGAAAGCACAACCTTCTGTACCCTCCTTCTACTTTATGATATTTAGTTTAAATAAAGCAAAAATAGTATTTTCTGTCCATTTTCTGAATTATCCGTGCAATAAAAAAATACCCCAAAAATAAAAGTTCTCCAAATGCCCTGAAAATTGGATATGAATTTTTGTAGAATATTTGAGAATTTCTGGCACTTAGAACACACCAGGGGGACCCAACATTTGGTCATGAGGGTGGAGGGCGCGCCCCCCCCTTGGGGCGCACCCCCTGCCTCGTGGGCCCCACGTGGACCCCTGTAGAGACCAGACCTCAAACAATCCGATCTTTGTGCATCAGTGTCATCCCTGGATCAGTAATGCTGACACGCATAGTACTCGAGTATTTTATAACAGAGTAGCAATCACACACTTATTAAATTGAATGTCTCAAAAGAGAACTTATTACAATAATATGGCTTAAGGTCATCTAAAAACGGTAACAACAGAAGGCTTGGAAGATAAAGTGAGTCCATCAACTCCAACGACATAGCTGAGTGAAAGTCAACGACCTATGGCACCTTACTCATCGTTTGAAAAGTCTGCAACAAGAAATGTTGCAGCCCGAAACGGGTCATCACATGGAATAAGCTGGCAATGTAACACATAGAGTAATGAACAGAATAAATGCTATCACTACATGCATATATGGCTGGTGGAAAAGCTCTATGGTTACAGTTTTGCATAAAGCCAATTTTTCCCTACAACAAAGGAATAAGTTTTGTTTAACTATCATGGTGGTTGTTAAACATTGAGAAGGTTCCTCCAACTCAATCCCATTTAAGCATCATTATTAAACCCAATCAAATTATATTTAGAGTGATGAGATCAACATGATAATCCAAGAACCAGATACTCAAGATGTCCATAACCGGGGACACGACTAACCATGATTAGTTTGTACACTCTATAGAGGTTTGCACACTTTTCGCCACAAGACTCGAATACATCCATGGTCGGAGATTCGAGACATAGTCTTTTTGAAACAATAACTCTTTACTCTGGGTGGACAATTACACCTACTTTCCCCTACATCTGCTAACCCACCACTAAAAGAGGTCATGCAACATACTCAACTATGCTAGAGCCCATAATAGCTTGTGGCTGCACATGGAAGTTTCTAGCATGAATAATCTTATGATCCCTTTGAGCCTGGGTGGCGGGCCATAGGATGATCACACGGGTACTCCGGGATATCCTTGGACAACACTGGATTCGCCAGGTGCCCTGACAACCACTGGGTACTCCAGGGTGCCTCAAGCAATCCACCCAGATATGTATTTAAGTAGCCACCTTAAGTTAACCATTAGTTAGCAATACTCACATCGGTCATGGATACACTCACGCAATCCACGTCTACGAGCATAGCATAGCAATCCTGAGCATAACGTAGAAGTAACTCCCAAAGGTTTGATAATAAACATGTAATAGGTACTACCTCAATATACTTCACCAAACCCACATGTTAAAACGGATCCTAACCATGCAATGTTTGAGGGTTGATCTAATGCAATAAAACTGGGTAGTAAAGAGGTATGATCAAAGTGTTACTTGCCTTGCTGATGATCCGTGAAACCTAGAGACTCGTAGTAGCATGCTTCGCACTTCGGGTACTCTATCGCAAACAAACAATAACATACAATAAGCACTCAACTAGAAGCATGGGTAAAACTCCAATAAGAGATCTAACCAGAAAGTTCAACTAAAGAACTCCCGTTTGCAAAAAGAATCAAATCAAACGAAGCAACGAAACTCAAACTACGAAAGAACAAGATCTGTTTGCTAATCTAGACTAAAGTCAAATTTTACAGTACCAAAATCTTGTTCAAGTTGGTTAAACAGAAAGAGGGCTTTGAGACGAAGATCTAGGCGCTTGAATCGCCTGATTCCGATAAACGAGCGAAAAGATAAACTAAAACAAAAAACAGGGCAGAAATCACGATCGAAAATAATCGTGGAAAAACCCGGGAAAAAGAAAAACTGACGAACAGACTAACAAACAAACGTTCGCTTTCTGTGGCTAACGGGTGAACACCGTTCGTTAAAATGAACGTATGGACGAACATCCGCTATTTAACTAAACCGGAAAAAATAAAACCGATCTATCAAAAAAATATAAATCTAGGGTTTTCAAAAAAATCGATCGGTTTTATTAAGAAAACTGGCGACGGCGGGTGGCGGCTACCTTGTCGGGCGGCGGGGTCGGTGGAGGCGGACGGCGGCGGCTCCGGCGGGGCGGTGGTGGACGGCGGCGGCGGCGGTGGCGCGAGCAGCAGCGGGAGTCGAGGCGGCGCGGCGACGGCTGGCTATGGTTTTGGCTGGGTCGGGCCCCTCGGCTTATAAAGGCCGGCCGGAGAAAGCGACGTTTCAGGATGCGGCGAGGTGACAGAGCGGAGAGCCTCATGACTAGGCTAGGCCTGGGCCTCGTGGCTTCACGTTGATCTATATGACATTCGATTGTAATCCTAAAAATATATTCCCTTCGTTCCTAAATATAGGTCTTTGTAGAGATTTCAACAAGTGACTACATATGGAGCAAAATGAGTGAATCTACACTTTAAAATATGTCTATATACATCCGTATATGGTAGTCTATTTAAAATCTCTAAAAAGACTTATATTTAGGAATGGAGGGAGTATATACTACTACCTCCGTTCCGAAATATTAGTCTTTCTAAAGATTTCAACAAGTGACTAAAATATAATTTTGCTTCATATGTGGTAGTCTATTTAAAATCTCTAGAAAGAGAGATATTTAGAAACGGAAGGAGTACATTCCATTTTGGGAGGGGCCATAAGTTAATCATTTGTTATTTCCTGTTGATAGCCTGTTGTTTTTTAAGACAAATGGTACAGGGATGATGAAAGTGTCAAACCTATTACACTTTTATTGTCAAGATTCGAAAAAATCAAGGCTTATAGTGATGAGCATTACCGAGAGGGCCTAGAGATACCTCTCCGATACACTAAGTGATAAATCCTAATCTCGATCTATGACAACCCAACAAACACCTTCGGAGACACCTATAGAGCATCTTTATAATTACCCAGTTACGTTGTGATGTTTGATAGCACACAAGGTGTTCCTCCGGTATTTAGGAGTTGCATAATCTCATAGTCACAGGAACATGTATAAGTCATGAAGAAAGAATAGCAATAAAAATTAACAATCATTATGCTAAGCTAACGGATAGGTCTTGTCCATCACATCATTCTCTAATGATGTGATCCTATTCATCAAATGACAACACATGTCTATGGTCATGAAACATAACCATCTTTGATTAACGAGCTAGTTAAGTAGATGCATACTAGGGACACTTTATTTTGTCTATGTATTCACACATGTACTAAGTTTCCGGTTAATACAATTCTAGCATGAATAATAAACATTTATCATGATATAAGGAAATATGAATAACAACTTTATTATTGCCTCTGGGCATATTTCTTTCAATTTTGTGCTTATGATTATTGAGATTAGATATTTCTTAATATCATTAATTATTGTTGTCCTTCCCAACATAAAATGCATTTTACCTTTACCCCCTTCTCTAATAAAATGCATTTTACTTATCAAGACTTGAGCACTGAAGATATTGTGGATAAGGACACATGATTGGGCAGTAAAAAGGTGTCCCATATCGAGTTTGTGATAGTTTAGCTCACCGCGCTACATGTCCTAATTTGGGCATCTTCATAATATTGGTTCACATGTTGGAGGATAAAAGTGATCGCCACAAATAAATTTTTTTGAAGGGTCGGGGTCTTCCCGACTATGGGTCATTTCAAGATTAGTTGGAAGAAACAAGATGGGTTGTTTCCCGCTTATGATTCTAGAGATGAGATATTGCTTAATGCCAATAGTTATTGTTGCCATTCTCATCACCAAATGCACTTTACCTTTACCTCCCCCCAAAATGCATTTACTCATTTGGACCTGAGCATGAAAGATATTGTGGATAAAGGAAAGACATTGGGAAGTAAAAAGGTGTGTTCGATATTTTTGCTCATATTGCTACATGTTGTATTTTGAGCATCTTTCACGTGTTGGTGGATAAAGGTGACCGCCATAAATAAATTGTTTATGCTGGGTCCGAGTCTTCTGGTTATGGATCATTTAAGGATTAGTTGGAAGAAACAAGATGGATGTTGTGACGCCCGGATACTTAAGCTACAGTTATCCCCTGTTAATGATGCCAGGTCATCATATTACTGTTGCTAATCCTCCTATTGATCCAAGGCCTAATTCAAATTAAGATCCAAAATTCTAATTTCTCAAACATGCAAACTCAAATGTTCAAAATGTGGCAAATATTCCTTGGATATTTGTCATGATGGAACCAACCTCTTTTGGATTCCCAAGTGCCCCTGGAAATTTATATAGTGGTCCATCAACATATTAATTGGCTTATTCAATTTTCTAAAAATGCTTGAACTTTTCCTTTGGCACTAAAACTTTTTGTGCAACACCAACATATTGTGCATGATTTAATTGCCAAGTTTCATACATGTCAAAATTCATTTGGTGGGCTAGCTAAATTCAAATGGAGTAGAAATAAATTTCAGAAATAGAAATAGAAAAGAAAATAAAGGAGGAAGCCTTTCTCCCCTCCCCTTGGGTCTTGTGGCCCAGCTAGCTCCCGCATGCCAACCCACCCGACCAGGCCCAGCCCATCTCCCCCCGGTCATCTTCTCCTGTTCACGACCGCGCCCGAACAGGAGCTCGTCCCGTCGGACTTGCCTCCCCGCATCCCCCACCTGCCTCTCTCTCCCTCTCTGCATCGTCCCAGATCCGCCCTCCCCGTGCACGGTCGTCGGCGCGCCGCCGTCGATCCCGCGACCACCGTAACCACTCCGTCGCCTCACCGTGCCACAACGACGCGTCGTCCTTGTCTACTCCCTCTGCACCAACAGGAGCAAGAAGGGAGCCACCACCGCGAGCCCGATGACCACCTTCTTCCTCCTGCGACCGTCTTCGTCTCCGGCGTCGATTCGTCGCTGTTGGTCCTCCCCGAGCCCGCTAACGCACACCTACAGGCTCACGGTGAGTAGCCGCATCACCTCCCCCTCTCTCCAGCCTCTCCCCGTAGCCGCAGCCACCGCTTTTGCCATGCCCGAGCACCTCGCAGCCGACGAGCTCGTAGCCGTGCTCTCGCCGTGCGTCGAGCTCAAACAAGCTCGAGTTCATGCTCAACACGCCCGTGCGAGCCCGAAGGACCCATCCTCGTGCTCTGTCGAGCCTCGTAGCGCCAAACCCAAAAGTGGCTGAACTCCGGCGACCGCCCCGCCTCTCGCCGTCATCGTTCCAGCCTGTTACGGGCCGCGCCACCACTGTAGATGGATGCGGCTCGAACGCCCGTTCGAACGCGCCTAGCCGCACCTCTCCCTGTGCCCCGTAGCGTTTTTCGGCGAAATCCAGCGAGCCCCGCCGCTATTTGGTCGCCGGCGTCAAGTCTTCGGTCATCGCCGAGGTGGCCTGGCAAGTGGCCCCCCTGTGACACTGCCGCTGGGCCCCGCGGGCCCCAAATGACCTAGTTGACTGGATCAACTGCTGACTGGGCACTCTGACCCACTGACATGCGGGCCTCACTAGCTTAAACATTTTAAAAATAATAAATCTGCTAATTAAAATCTGTTATTTTTTTAGTAATTAGTTAGTCACTGACACTAGGGCACACCCTCTAATTAACATGTTAGTTTAGTTTAAATTACTGTTAGACTACCAGAGGCATACATGTGGGTCCCTCTGGACCCACAGGTTAGGTTTGACCTGGTCAGCCGACCAGTTGACTGCTGCCGTCATCCTCTAGTCATACTGACTTCATATTTCCTTTTTATTAATTTAGATAATTCCAGAATATTGTTTTAATCTTTGAAAAATCATAGAAATTAAACCGTAGCTCGGATGAAAAAGTTTTATACATGAAAGTTGCTCAGAACGACGAGACGAATCCGAACACGCGGTCCATTCATCCTCCACATGTCCCTATCATAGCAAACATCAAACCTTTCCCCTCCGGTTCATCTGTCTGACAGACGCTGGAACCGGGAAAACTTCCCGGATGTTTCCCCCCTTCGCAATATCGCCTAACGCTGCGTTAGACACCTCTAGCCCCGCTTATAGTCATGGTATGCATATGTTTGTGTGTATTTACTGTTTCTTCCCCTTCTTCTCTCCGGTAGACCCCGGGAGCACTGCTGATGTCCTCGTGATCGTCTACATCACCGACAAACTTCTTCGCTTTCAGCGGAGCTTCCAGGCAAGCCCCCCCTTGATCATCCCGATATCGCCCATTCCATTCTCCCATGCCTGCATTAGATTTGGCTACTGTGATTGATTGCTCGTATTCTGATGCATAGCCTGCTTTTGTAACCTGCTATTGTACCTTACCTGCTTATCCTAAGACTGCTTAGTGATCCATCAGTGACCCCCATTGTCACCACAGATAAACACGGCAAGACATACATCAAGTGTTCTCAAATAAAGACTCAATTCGATAAGATAACTTCAAGAGGGAAACTCAATTCATCACAAGAGAGTAGAGGGGGAAGAAACATCATAAGATCCAACTATAATAGCAAAGCTCACATACATCAAGATCGTGCCATAGAGAGAACACGAGAGAGAGAGAGAGAGAGAGAGAGAGAGAGATCAAACACATAGCTACTGGTACATACCCTCAGCCCCGAGGGTGAACTACTCCCTCCTCGTCATGGATAGCGCCGGATGATGAAGATGGCCACGGTGATGGGTTCCCCCTCGGGCAGGTGCTTAAGCAGGCTCCCGAGAGGTTTTTGGTGGCTACAGAGGCTTGCGGCGGTGGAACTCCGATCTATCTTGATATTCGATGTTTTTGGGGTACGTAGGCTTATATAGGCAAAAGAAGTCGGTCGGGAGGTGCTCGAGGGGCCCACGAGACAGGGGGGTGCGCCCTCCTATCTCATGGCTGCCTCGAGGATCTTCTGACGTGAACTCTAAGTCTCCAGGATCATATTCTTCCAAAAAATCACTCTGCCGAAGGTTTCGTTCCGTTTGGACTCCGTTTGATATTCCTTTTCTTCGAAATACTGAAACAGGCAATAAAACAGCAATATGGCTGAGCCTCCGGTTAATAGGTTAGTCCCAAAAGTAATATAAAAGTGTATAATAAAGCCCATAATCATTCAAAACAGATAATAAAATAGCATGAATGCTTCATAAATTATAGATACGTTGGAGACGTATCACTTTGCTACCTCCTTTTCCCCCTTCTTTCTTCTTTCCCGTTGATGCAACCAGATGGTGGATCCTTGGAGCAAGATGCCACCCCCCCCGGTCGACTACTACTACATGGAGACCGCGACGACCAGGAGTAGTTAGGAGGTCCCAGGCAGGAGGCCTTGCCTCTTCGATCATGTTGCTTTTGTGCTAGCCTTCTTAAGGCATCCTTGTTTAACTTATGTCTGTAGTCAGATATTGTTGTTTCCGCTGACTCTTGTGTATCGAGCTTATGTATTCGAGCCCTCGAGGCCCCTGGCTTGTAATATGAAGATTGTATTATTTTATTTGTGTCTAGAGTTGTGTTGTGATATCTTCCCGTGAGTCCCAGATCATGATCGTACACATTTGCGTGTATGATTAGTGTACAATTGAATCGGGGGTGTCACAGATGTCGATGCGGTTATTTCTTGCTAATGATTCTTAAGAAGAGATATTGCTTAATCTCATTAGTTATTGTTGTCCTTTTGAACATCAAACGTGTTTTACCTTCACCCCCAGAAAATGCATTACTTATCACGACTTGACATTGAAGATTATTGGGCAATGAAAATGTTTGTTCTGTATCGAGTCTGTTATATTTTAGCTCAACATGCTTGATGTTTCTATTTTGGGAGTTTTCATACTCTTGGTTGGAGGATAAAAGTGACCACAATAAATAAATTGTTTACCAAGATAGAGATCAAAATTAAAAAAGATATAAATACATTGTTTATGTCGGGCCGAGTCCTTCTTGTTATGTGTCATTTAAGGATTAGTTGGAAGAAACAAGACAGATGTCGATGCAGTTGTTTCATGCTTATGATTCTAGAGATGAGATATTGCTTCATGTCATTAATTATTGTTGTCTTTCTGAACATCAAATGCATTTTACCTTTGCCTGTCAGAAAATGCATTTTACTTATCATGACTTGAGCATTGGAAATTATTGGGCAGTGAAAAGGTTTGTTATGTATCGGGTTCTTATATCTTAGCTCAGCGTGCTATGTGTTTCTATTTTGGGCATTTTCATACTCTTGGTTGGAGGATAAAAGTGACAACCATAAATAAATTGTTTATCGAGACAGAGATCAGAATTTAAAAAAGACATAAATAAATTGTTTATGTCGGGTTAGGGTTTTCTAGTTATGGGTCATTTAAGGATTATTTGTTTCGTGCTTATGATTCTAGAGATGAGATCTTGCTTAATGTCATTAGTTATTGTTGTCTTTCTGAACATCAAATGCATTTTACCTTCGCCCCTAGAAAATGCATTTTACTTATTAGGACTTGAACATTGAAGATTATTGGGCAGTGAATAGGTTTGTTTTGTATCATGCCTGTTATATTTTAGCTCACTGTGCTTTATTTTGGGCATTTTCTTTTTCCTGGTTGGAGGATAAAAGTGACCGACGCAAATAATTTGTTTATCAAGACATAGATCAAAAAAATTAAAAGCCATGTGCTAATGTTAATGTCATTAGTTACTGTTGTCTTTCTAAACATCAAATGCATTTTACCTACGACCCTTAGAGAATGCATTTTACTTATCAGGACTTGAGCATTAAAGATTATTAGACAGTGTAAATGTTTATTTTAACATAGCACACCTCATATACATGTGCATACACTCACCCCTATGAACGCACACACGCACACACCGCCCCTATGAGCACCTCCGATATACTGAGACGACATATCATCTTGAAATTTACGAAGCCACCGTAGGCACCTCGTTGTCAACGGGAACGTCTCCTCTCGCTGAATGCGCATCGCCGGAAATCCTGAAATAAATTCAGAAATAAATGATTGTGCATCGCTAGAAATCCTGAAATAAATCCAGAAATAAATGCGAGCACGAGGAATTGAACCCTGATGGGCTGGGGATACCACAATCCCTCTAACAATCTAACACAGGTTGGTTCACGACAATGTAAATGTTTGTTCTATATCGGGTCTGTTATATTTTAGCTCAGCATGCTACATGTTTCTATTTTGAGCATTTATTGGAGGATAAAAGTGAACACCACAAATAAATTGTTTGACAAGACAGAGATCAAAAATTTAAAAAGACATAAATAAATAGTTAATGTCGGGTCAAGGTCTTCTGGTTATCATTTATAGGGATTAGTTGGAAGAAACAAGACGGATGTCAATGCGGTTGTTTTGTGCTTATGATTCTAGAGATGACATATTGCTTAATGTCATTAGTTATTTTTGTCTTTCTGAACATTAAATGCATTTTTACCTTCACCCCTTAGAAAATGCATTTTACTTATCAGAACTTGAGCATTGAAGATTATTGGGCAATGAAAAGGTTCTGGATCGGGTCTGTTATATTTTAGCCCAGTGTGCTACATGTTTCTATTTTGGGCATTTTCAAACCCTTGGTTGAAGGATAAAAGTGACCGCCATAAATAATTAGTTTACCGAGACAGAGATCAAATTTTTTAAAAGCCATGTGCTGATGTTAATGTCATTAGTTATTTTTATCTTTCTGAACATCAAATGCATTTTACCTTCACCCCTTAAAGAAATGCATTTTACTTATCAGGACTTGAGCATTGAAGATTATTGGGCTGTGAAAATGTTTGTTCCGTATCGGGTCTGTTATATTTTTAGCTCAGCATGCTACATGTTTCTATTTTGGGCGTTTACATAATCTCGGTTGGAGGATAAAAGTAACCGCCACAAATAAATTGCTTGCAAGACAAAGATCAAAAATTAAAAGAGGCATAATTAAATTGTTTATGACGGGTTGGGGTTTTTTGTTTATAGGTCATTAAAGGATTAGGTGGAAGAAACAAGACGATGTCCTTCCGGTTGTTTTTGTGTTTATGATTGTAGATACGAGTCTTTCTGAACTTTCAAACCCTTGGTTGAAGGATAAAAGTGACCGCCATAAATAATTAGTTTACCGAGACAGAGATCAAATTTTTTAAAAGCCATGTGCTGATGTTAATGTCATTAGTTATTTTTATCTTTCTGAACATCAAATGCATTTTACCTTCACCCCTTAAAGAAATGCATTTTACTTATCAGGACTTGAGCATTGAAGATTATTGGGCTGTGAAAATGTTTGTTCCGTATCGGGTCTGTTATATTTTTAGCTCAGCATGCTACATGTTTCTATTTTGGGCGTTTACATAATCTCGGTTGGAGGATAAAAGTAACCGCCACAAATAAATTGCTTGCAAGACAAAGATCAAAAATTAAAAGAGGCATAATTAAATTGTTTATGACGGGTTGGGGTTTTTTGTTTATAGGTCATTAAAGGATTAGGTGGAAGAAACAAGACGATGTCCTTCCGGTTGTTTTTGTGTTTATGATTGTAGATACTAGTCTTTCTGAACATCAAATACATTGTATCTTTGCGCCCCCCCCCCCCCAAAAAAAAGCATTTTACTTATCAGGATTTGAGCATTGAAGATTATCGGGCAATGAAAATGTTTGTTCTTTATCGGGTTTGTTATATTTTAGCTCATAGTGCTACATGTTCCTATTTTGTGCATTTTCATACTCTTTGTTGCAACATAAAAGTGACGGACATAAATAAATAAATTGTTTCTCATGGTATATATCAGGAAAAATTTAGGAGTTAAAAAAAAGGGTGTGATAGAGATCAAAACTACATGTTCTATTTTGGGCATTTCCATACTCCTGGTTGGAGGATAAAAGAGACCACCATAAATGAACAAATAAATTGTTCCTCGTATATATATCAGGAAAATATAGAAGTTGAAAAAAGGTTGTGACAGAGATAAAAAATACATGTTCCTATTTTGGGTATTTTCACACTCCTGGTTGGAGGATAAAAATGACCGCCATAAATAAATAAACTGTTTCTCATGGTATATATCAGGAAAAAAATAGTAGTAGTTAAAAAAAGGCTGTGACAAAGATAAAAAAATACATGTTCCTGTTTTGGGCATTTTCACACTCCTGGTTGGAGGATAAAAATGACCGCCATAAATAAATAAACTGTTTCTCATGGTATATATCAGGAAAAAATAGTAGGAGTTAAAAAAAGGTTGTGACAAAGATAAAAAATAGATGTTCCTGTTTTGGGCATTTTCACACTCCAAGCTGGAGGATAATTTATTTATTTTATTTTTTTTAGAAATGGAGGAAGACCCCCGGCATCTGGACGATGCATGCAGCCATAAGTAAATAAATTGTTTCTCATGCTATATATATCAGGAAAAAATTAGTAGGAGTTAAAAAAAAGGTTGACAAAGAGATCAAAACTAAAAGGCCATGTGCTAGCCATAAATAAGTAAATTGTTTCTCATGATATATATATCAGGAAGAATTGGTAGGAGTTTTTTAAAAAAAGCTATGAAAGAGATCAAAACTAGAAAAAGCCATCTGCTAATGTCTAGCACAGTCTCCACGGGTACGTCGCCTCCTTTTTTTATTTTTTACACTCCAAGCTGGAGGATAATTTATTTTTTTTATTTTTTTAGAAATGGAGGAAGACCCCGGCCTCTGGACGATGCATGCAACCATAAGTAAATAAATTGTTTCTCATGATATATATATCATGAGAAAATTAGTAGGAGTTAAAAACAAAGGTTGTCAAAGAGATCAAAACTAAAAAGCCATGCGCTAGCCATAAATAAATAAATTGTTTCTCATGCTATATATATCAGGAAAAATTAGTAGGAGTTCTAAAAAAAAAACTGTGAAAGAGATCAAAACTAAAAAAAGCCATGTGCATGTCTAGCACAGTCTCCATGGGTACGTCGCCTCTTTTTTTTTTTGGTTGTGGCTCTGGCCTCGGTTCATTTTTTTCGGCTCTGGCTGTTTTTCTTTTGTGGGCTCTATAAAGGCCTCTTGTCTTTTTTTCTCATGGGCTGTGAAGGCCTCTTTTCTTTTTTTCGTGGGCTGAAGCCTCCTGGGCTGTGAAGGCCTCTTCTCTTTTTCTCGTGGGCTCTGAATCTGAAGCCTCTTTTCTTTTTTTCATGGGCTCTAAGGCCTCTTTCTCAGCTGGTTGTCCCCGTGGATGTAATGTGATCGGAGGAAGACAGTATATAAGCTGGGCACAGCGTCCCACAGAAGCGAGTGGGACAATTTTTTCGTGGGACTCGGCATCGGAGGTTTCATCGATCGAAAAAAATAAATAAATGATGTTCGCTAATATAATACACGGTCCTGGGCTGTGAAGGCCTCTTCTCTTTTTCTCGTGGGCTCTGAATCTGAAGCCTCTTTTCTTTTTTTCATGGGCTCTAAGGCCTCTTTCTCAGCTGGTTGTCCCTCCCACAGAAAGCGAGGTGGGACAATTTTAGAACATACGAGGCCGATATCCGCCCACCAGAGGTTTCATCGATCGAAAAAAATAAATAAATGATGTTCGCTAATATAATACACGGTCCTGGGCTGTGAAGGCCTCTTCTTTTCTTTTTTTCGTGGGCTCTAAGGCCTCTTTCTCAGCTGGTTGTCCCCGTGGATGTAATGTGATCGGAGGAAGACAGTATATAAGCTGGGCACAGCGTCCCACAGCAGGCGAGGTGGGACAATTTTTAGAGCATACGACCTGTGCGCTCGTCCGCGTGGCCCGACTCGGCATACACGCGCGCTGACACAGTATCCGGCCCACCAGAGGTTTCATCGATCGAAAAAATAAATAAATGATGTTCGCTAATATAATACACGGTCCAGAGATCGAACGCCTGACCTTGTAGTATTATCCAGCCGTGATAAACCGTCACGTTTTCTTCGAGACAATGATGAGAACTAGTACTCCTCCTAGTACTTAAGTTATCACCTGTTCGTGGTAGGATGCGTTCTCCAAAACTCTGGCCTCATGTCGACGTGCGCCACCGCCCACTCGCAGCATCGTCCACCTGCAGCCATCCGCTCTGTGCAGAAGCCATTAACGTTAGACTTATACAGGGGGAACACACCGATTGCATTGATCAAGGTTAGATTTATACGCAAAGACTGGATCGTGCCTCCACGCTGGAGCGCCGGTGTGCAGACTAGGCGAGACCAGCGCTGAGGAACCGATAGCATGCCATATTTTCAGAGGCATCTGGAGGTTATAGAACGGATAACATGTCGACGCGGGAGAGACACGAAGCAGGCGTGGGTGGGGATGAGCTGGTGCACGCAATCGGTGGCGAACACAAGGCTGCTGCTACGCACATCTGGTACCCGCAGGACTCCCTCCACTCCGGGCGAGGTGGGTGCACGGGACCAAGGACCGGACACAGCGCCCACGCAAAGATGCCAGGAAGCGACGCCGGGGGATGACTAGCTCCAGCAGCGACGCCGGGGGGTGACTACCTCCAGCAGCGACGCACGCGGGCTGTGCCTGGGGTGCTAAGCAGGGTACCCAGCAGACTGCCGGATCCCCTCGTCTTCCCGGACGCTGCGGAAGGAGAAGATGCACCGCGCGCCACCGCCAACCGCCGACACTGCATTACCATGCCCTGAGCCGCCACCTACTCGCCCCGCACTGCCATAAGCCGCCCCGCACAGCCCATCATCGTAATACATACAGGGTTGGAAAAAAAACTTTAATCTTTTATTAGGCAAAGTAAATCTTGTTTCTTCAGCATCCCTAAATTTTATTTTGGAATGCTTAATAGTATGAAACTGCAGCACAAACCGCATTGTTGTTGAAAATAGTTCTTGGATGATGGTAAACATACCTTTTCACGGTAAGCACATGAACCCTTTCAGTACATGGCCGGTTCGTTGTTGTAGTTCATTTCAAACGGCTGAAAGAGCAACTCGTTCTTGTCCTTTGACCTTCAGAGAATAGTAGAAAGTCAGGGACTGTAGATAACAGAAGAATTGAATAGGATAATGCAAACAAATATTTAGATTACGTAGATGATGAAAGAAGACCTTCAGCATATCGTAAGCTTCGTTTTCGCCCTTTCCGGACTTCACTAGCATCCAAAAGCAGGTCTTGTACTGGATCCTGTTGTGGCCTGTGAATTGTACAAGGAGTCGACTCATTTTCTTTATGGTTTGTTGTTCTAACTAGCTACAACAGTAATAAGCCCTTGCATCAGGATACTATTAGAAAATGAAGGGACAAGGGGTATTGAACACGGCCTTGAGCTGCTGAAAAAAAGGCCTAATCTGGAGGGTTGGCAATGGAAAGAGAATTCATAGTAGAGATCAATGGGTTCCACGGAAGAGTGGCCTGAAAACTACGGGTTTCAAAAGGCGTTCAAGATTGAGGTGGGTAAATCAACTTCTAAATGGAAACAGGAGAGAGTGGGACGAGGCACTCATACACCAACTGTTTCACCCTCATGATGCAGAGGAGATATGTAAGATTAAAATCCCTAGAAGCGAAGCGGAGGACTGCGTTGCATGGCATGAGGAGAAGTCTGGAGTGTTTACCGTCCGGAGTGCATACAAGCTTGGTGCAAACCTCAAACAGCAGAACAATGCACTGGCGTCGAGTTCGATAAATGATGCGGATGATAGAAGTATTTGGGATCTCATATGGAAGACGGAGGTACCAGAAAAAGTAAGGATCATCGCATGGCGAGTGGCGACAAATACGCTTCCAACTAAAGAAAATAAATGGAAAAGAACTCTGGAACTAGACAATACCTGCAGTATTTGTGGGTGTGAGGTCGAGAATGAATTTCATGCGACAGTAAACTGTACAAAAGCTAGGGCACTTCGAAAGGAAATGAGATCCCATTGGGTCTTACCAGAGGAGCAATTTCGGTTTACTGGAGTAGATTGGCTCCAGAACCTGCTGGCAAAATATGATGCAGAAACCAGGAGAAGGACACTGCTCCTGCTGTGGCGTGCCTGGTGGTTGCGTGACGACTGCATTCATGCTAAAGGCAATGCGATGATTGGCCAATCAGCGAGTTTCCTTGTTAAATATGCTGAGGAGACAAGAATGGGAGGTGCAGACTGTATGATACAGGAGATGGACGCCCACCTGGCCGGCCATCAAGTGCTGGATCCAACAGAACGGCGACGCGCAGAAATAAAGGATGGAAAGAAACCACGGGAGCTGGGCTGTACGAGCAACCACAAGAACAGCGTTCCTGATGGGATACATGAAAGCCAATCAGTACCGGTGACAATGGGAACCAAGCAGACTGAGCGGAGCAAGTGGGAACCGCCTAAAGAAGGGTGGTGGAAACTAAATACAGACGCTTCCTTTCTAATCAACACGGGTGATACAACGGCTGGCTCCATCGTCAGAACACACCAGGGTGTGGTGGCTTTGGCTTGTGGTCAGCGCCTGCAGGCATGTATGGACTCGGAAGAAGCCGAATTATCAGCTGTTTTGCACGGGCTCTCTACCCTTAGTAAGTACTATAGGGGGCCGGTGTGTGGAATCAGATTGTGCATCAATCATCACAACCCTGAACAATAGGGCGACAAACCACTCAGCGCTTTTCCCCCTGGTTACAGATATCTGGCACCTCGGGGAGATGTTCAAGGATGTGTCTTTCAGGGCCACAAGAAGACCCAGTAACAAGATGGCCCACGAGCTCGCTGCTCTTGCTAGGAAACAAGGAGACTATTTCAAGCTAGGAGACATTCCCCCTGAGTTGAAAAGTATCCTCTGGGAGGACTGTAATTGTTCTAGCTCCTTGTCCGTTTTATAATTTGTGGCTGGGTTGATCCTCAAAAAAAAAAAAAAAGAACTAAACTTAATGCATACATACTGGTGTAGATGAACAGATAAATTCAGATGTTACATATTGTACTACTGTCGACAAGAAACTGTAAATGGCATTGGAGCATATACATTCCATAAATAGGAAACTAGGGGTCCTCACTGATCAATTTGGCAGGCACTGATACGAACAACAGTTCAATTACAACATGGAAGCCTATGGCTGTTCTCGTACTTCTTATAATATATACTCGTATCTATATTTTTCTTCTCCCAAACACACAGTTAGACGGATGTTGTATACAGTACTGGTTGTATATATCAAAAGTTGAATGGAGTTGGACTGGAAGTATTGCTAAAACTATAATGATTCAACTAACCTTCTCGAAGAATGTTTCGACGTTTTTCCCAAAACTCAGGTCCTATGTTATCAAAAATTGACACTGTAATTGCCAACCGGGTTCTTTTTATGCGATTCCCATAGTCGTAGATTTTCACCGTTGTTTCTACCTGCAATGATATGTACAACAACACTTCATCAGTATTCGAAAGAGCACCTTACTGTTAGGAATAGTAACTTAATATTATCAGGAGGCAAACGCCATCATATATACATGTACATGGGAGGCCAAAAGGCCAGAATGCAAAAGGCCAAAGGCCACCATAATTATAACTCTAACCCCCCGCCCCCCTCAAACTCATGGTGGATCCACAACACTGAGTTTGGAAAGATAAAATCCATGTTTTGCTCTAGTCTGGGCCTTCGTGAAGAAGTCCGCCAGCTGTAACTCGGAGGCACATACTGAAGAGCAATAACATGGTCCTGCACACCAGTGCGCACAAAGAAAGCATCAACACCAATATGCTTGGTAAGCTCATGCTTCACTGGGTCCCGTGCAATACTGATAGCACCTGTACTGTCTCACAAGAGTGTAGTAGGTGCAGTAACAGTAACACCAAAATCCTCAAGTAACCAGCGTAACCAAGTCACCTCTGTTGTGAGAAGAGCCATAGCTCGCAACTCAGCCTCTGCACTCGAACGGGAAACTGCAGTCTGTTTCTTCGTCTTCCAGGCTATGAGAGAACCACCAAAAAAGACACAGTAAGCAGAAAGTGAACGGCGATCCGAAGAATCACTAGCCCAGGTAGCATCCGAATAGGCCTGGAGCTGGAACGAGCTGGAACGAGGAAAGAAGAGACGGTGAGAGATCGTGCCACGAAGATATCGTAGAACACGAAGAAGGTGACTATACTGAACCGAAGTGGGAGAAGAAACAAACTGACTCAGGATATAGACAGGATAGGAGATATCCGGACAAGTGACAGCGAGATAGACAAGACTCCCAACAAGATGACGATAACGAGTCGGATCGGACAATGGCTCACCATCAGTAGCACGAAGGTGAACATTAAGCTCCATAGGAGTCTCAATAGTGCGCTCATCACTAAGAGCCGCACGAGCAAGAAGATCCTGGATATACTTTTCTTGGGAAATAAAAAAGCCATTACAGGTGGAAGAAATCTCAATCCCAAGAAAGTAACGAAGTGGACCAAGATCAGACATAGAAAACTGCTCACTGAGACGGGCCTTGACAAAGGCAATGTACTCAAGATCATCACCGGTGATGATCATGTCATCAACATATAGAAGAAGAGTGCGACCACGAGCAGAAAGGCGGACAAACAGGGCTGGATCATGAACACTGGGTGAAAAACCAGCTGCAGTGACAACCGAGGCAAAACGCTCAAACCAGGCACGGGGGGCTTGCTTAAGGCCATAGAAAGAGCGACGAAGACGACAAACCATGCCATCAGGAACTGAATAACTGAATACCCAGGTGGTGGCTGCATATAAACTTCCTCACGCAACTCACCATTAAGAAAAGCATTCTTAACGTCAAGCTGAGACACGGATCAGTGGCGAACAGAGGCCACGGCGAGAAGTGTGCGAACAGTGGTCATATGGGCCACAGGAGCAAAGGTCTCATCGTAATCACGACCATGCTCCTGCTGAAAGCCACGAGCCACAAGACGAGCTTTATAATGCTCAAGAGAACCATGAGAGCGAGTCTTAATCTTATAGACCCACTTACAAGTGATGGGGCGAACACGAGGAGGAAGAGAAACCAGATCCCACGTGCCGTTGCGTTCAAGGGCAGCAATCTCCTCTGCCATGGCAAACTGCCATTCAGGATGAACAATAGCACCTCGATAAGAAGTAGGCTCAACAACGGTCGAAAGACCATAGCGAGAAGGAGAATATCGATCGGGGGGTGGACAAGGCCGAGAACGAAGACCATAAGTCGGCTGAGAGGAGGAAGACGACACATCAGAAGTAGAGGGCACATCAGTAGACTCATCCACAACACGTCGACGACGAGTATAATGGAAAGGAAAGGAGGGGAGAGGTGGAACCGCTGGAGGTGGAGACGGGGAATGTATCGGTGATGAAGGTGGAGAAGAGGAAGGTATCGGTGATGAAGGTGGTGAGTCATGCGATGAGGGAGAAGAAACCATAGGAGACGACGGCGTCGGATCTGCAATAGCAGGACGAGGAGTAGGAATACTGGGCACAAAGGGAGGTGTATCCGAAAAGGTAAGAAAAGAGATGTCCTCCGTGGAAAAGGCCGAGGAGGATGGACGAGGGTAGTAGGGACGAGACTCATCAAAGGTGACATCCCGGGAAATACGCATCCGGCGACTGGCGGGATCCCAACACCGATAGCCCTTATGTTCATCACTGTATCCGAGAAAGACACACTCAATAGACTGAGCGGTCAGTTTGGTGCGTTCACGAGGGGCAAGCAAAACATAGCAAACACAACCAAACAAGCGGTTACGAATAATCGGAGAACGACCGAAAAGACGCCAAGAGGATACCACCACAGTAGAAGCAAGCAGATGGTGAATGTTGATGAGATATGTGGAAGTGGTAATAGCCTCGCCCGAAGTGAGGCGGAAGAGAGGCGGCGATCATCATCGACGTCTTGCCTCAAGAAGGTGACGATGCTTGTGCTCACCACACTCGTGCACTCAAGAAGAGTACCTCGCTCAAGAAGGAATCTCGCGCAAGCATGGGAGATATACTCACCAAATTGAATCGCACGAAAAACACGAATAGGAGTAGAAAACTGGGTATGAACCATGGCAGGAAAAAAAAATTATATAGATAAGATCTCACTACGGGAAGACATGAAATAGATCCATGTGTACCGAGAAAAATCATCTGTAAAGATAATATAGTAGTGATGACCCCCTTTAGAAGCGAAGGGAGCCGGACCCCAAACATCAGAGTGAACGAGATCAAAAGGGCGCTCAGACACTGACTCACTATGAGGATAGGGTAGCTGAATCTGCTTGCCAAGCCTACAACCTAGACAATCCAACGAAGCATTACCGGAGACAGACCCTAGAACACCGCGATGAACCAAAGATGAGAGACGAGAACCACATAAATGGCCAAGACGATGATGCCACTGTTGAAAAGAGCTGGTAGATGCAGTAACAGAGGCTGTGAGACTGGCGGCGGTGGCAGCAAAGGGAAGATGAAGACAGTCAAGCTCCTAGAGACCATCAGAGCGTCGAGGGCCAGCACCAAGCAGGGCGCCGGTGCGACGATCCTGAACAGAACATGAATCAAAGTCAAGAATGACCCTACAACTAGAGTCTACAATCTGACCACCGGATATGAGCTGCATGGTAAGTCGAGGAACATGAGCTACAAAGGGAACATGAAATGAAGAAGTTCTAAGAGTGCCTCGACTAGCTACAGGAAGGGGAGTGCCATCAGCCGTAAGAACGCGGACAGGAGACTTGACAGGTCGAAGAGAGGTCAAAGTGGAAGAATCATAAGTCATATGAAAAGACGCTCCAGTATCAAGAATCCATGGGGATGGACCTGAATGGGTAGAAGGTGGTTTCTCATTGCCAGAAGAGTCAGTCACAGAACCTGCAGAAACTGTCGGTGAAGAATCCCAAGCATCAAGCAGGGAACGTAGCTGTGCAATCTCATGCGCAGAGAGCGACACGGCAGAGGTCAAGGTAGAAACACTTGTCGACGATGAGCTGTCACCACCCCCCGTGGAAGCCGCATGTAGAGTCGACCGAGAGCAGCAAGTCGACGCAGAGCCGCATGTGGAAGCCACTGAGGGAGTCGACATAGAGCGATGACCGCCGAGCACAGAAGCCGCGAGAGGAGTCGACGTGAGGCGACAATCACCAAGTGCAGAAGTCATGGAAATAGTCGATGAAGAACGACCAACACCATGCAGAGAAGCGGCCAGAGAAGGTGATGCAGCTGCTGAAGGAGCCGATGTAGAGCGGCCAGCAGCACCGGTGGATGTCGCAAAAGGTGTTGATGTAGAGCGACAACAACCTGAAAGCACATTTGCTCCCTAGGTGGTTTTGGTAATTAATGACAACATACTTTGTGGTTGGACTAATGCTTTCATCAAGTATGTTTCAGGAAAGTCAATCACTCTACTAGAAAGGTGGACCCCTAGGATGCTAAGGAAAGGATTGGCAAAAGCTCAAGACTCCATTTTGGTTTAGTGATTCAAGATCACATTGAGTCCATAGGAAAGCCAATACTATTAAAAGGGATGAGGTTATGATGATGATCCGTTGCTCAAAGTGCTTAGTGATTTATCTCTCAAACTATCGCCAATCTTTCATTCCTACATAAACTCATAAGTAATCTCGGTCCCACCGATTCCATAAACTTCCACACCGAGATGAACCACCTCACCATATAGCCAAACCCTAATAATTTGGATTTTCCGATTCCAAACTCGGTCTTACGAAATTGGTGTTGCCAAGCTTCAGAACCTTCAGACTCAAATCGGTGTCACCGAGATGAGAAAGTCGGTCCCACCGAGATTGGCAAACCCTAGACTTTGGAAGAATCGGACTAACCGAGATTGTATTTTCGGTCCCACGAAAATCCCAACGCTCACAAGATTTGAACTTTCGGTCTCACCGAGTTGTCAACTTCGGTCCGACCGAGATTGGTCAAATGTGTGTAACGGTTGGATTTTGTGTGGAGGCTATAAATACCCTCCACCCCCTCTTCATTCGTGGAGAGAGCCATCGAAAGAACTACCACTCCTACCTTACATTTCGAGAAGAAAACTACCTACCCTTGTGTTGAGATCAAGTTGCTCCACTCCCACCATATGAAACTTGATTTCTAGCCTTCCCAAGTTGCTTTCCACTCAATCCTTTCTTCCACCACAGCCAAATCGGTGAGGAGAGTTGAGTGTTGGGGAGATTATCATTTGAAGCACAAGAGCAAGGAGTTCATCATCACCAACACCATCTATTACCTTTTGGAGGGTGGTGCCTCCTAGATTGGTTAGGTGTCGCTTGGGAGCCTCCGTCAAGATGTGGAGTTGAACCAAGAAGTTTGTAAGGGCAAGGAGATCGCCTACTCGTGAAGATCTACCCCGAGTAAGGCTAGTCCTCCGTGGGACGAAGCCATGATGGCATAGACAAGGTTGCTTCTTCGTGGACCCTTCGTGGGTGGAGCCCTCCGTGGACTCTCGCAGCTGCGTTACCCTCCGTGGGTTGAAGTCTCCATCAACGTGGATTGACGATAGCACCACCTATCGGAACCACGAGAAAAATCTCCGTGTTCCAAATTGCGTTTGCTCTTCACAATCCCTTCTTTACTACTTGTGCAATTTACTTTCCACGCCCATACTCTAGAATTGCATGTGTAGTATGTTGCTCGACTTGCTTGCATAATGCTTGACTTGATCTTCATTGTGAACTTGCTAAAAACTTGCCCTAATCAAAAGGCTAAACTTTTAAGTTGTCGAGTAGTCTAATCACCCCCCTCTAGACACTCTTGCCTTCAACGATCCTACAATTGGTATCAGAGCATTGGTCTCCATTGCTTTGGTTTGCACACCATTGGAGGAAGATGGACGGTTCACGTTTGGGAGTGTTAGTCATAGAGTGCCTATTCTTGATGGAGTGTCCTATAACTCGTGGAGGATTGAAATGCTTGCTATCTTTAAGATGTACAACTATGCAAATATGTTGAAACCCCATATGTACCACCATTTGACCCCTTGCACCCTACTATGGATGAAGAGCTTGATTTGCTTCAGAACCTTAGAACCGTCAATCTTATCATTAGAGGTTTGCCGATAACTTGCTTGAGCTTGTCACAAACTTTGAGTGCGCCTATGCTATGTGGAAGTTCTTGGAAGAACTTTATCCGGACTACTCTTTGAGAGGTCTTGATGAAATTCTATACAAGACTATTGAATTTGATATGATCGCCCCAAAGATCCCAACTTTGATAAATGCTTCTTTGAGCTTCGTGATCTTATGAAAAGAAGGGTGATCCCGGTTTTATCAATGTTGAATAAGAAATGCTCTTGTATTGCATTCGATGATTATTGTCACTCGACAAAACTGATGCAAGTCATTGTCACATTGACCTAGGAATTGATGATGAATTGTCTATGGGTCAATATGATGATGAGCATGAGCGGGATGACGACACTCGATTCGGACACCGAGCTAGACAAGATCATGAAGAGTCTCGATCTTATGGCAAACCCGAGAGACTACATATCCGGTGGAAAAGAGTGGATTCTTGATAGTGGATGCACCGATCACATGACCGGAGATGAAGACATGTTTCGAGAGCTTGCAAAGAACGATGGTCCACGCAAGTATGTGACTTTTGGAGACAACTCCAAGGGTAAAGTACTTGGCCTTGGTAAGGTGGCCATATCTCATGATAGCTCCATTAAAAATGTCATGCTTGTTGAATCACTTGGATACAATTTACTTTCCGTGTCTAGATTAGTCGACTTTGGATTCAATGTGCTATTCACCAAAGTAGATTGCCAAGTTTTTCGTCGTGACAATCATAACATGGTCTTTACCGGTATCCGTAGAGGCGATTTGTATATCGTTGATTTCACTAAGAAAGCTCAACCTAGAACTTGCTTCATTGCTAAATCTGCTAAAGGTTGGTTATGGCATAGAAGGCTTGGACATGTTGGTATGCGTAATCTAGATAAGCTAATTAAAGGTGATCACATTCTTGGTGTTAAAGATGTTTTCTTTGACAAAGATAGACTCTATAGTGCATGTCAAGCAGGAAAACAAGTAGGTGGAAGTCACCCCGTGAAGAACATCATGACCACAAGGAGACCGCTTGAGCTTCTTCATATGGATCTCTTCGGTCCCAATGCTTACAAAAGCCTTGGTGGTAACTCCTTTGGTCTAGTTATTGTTGATGATTTTTCCAGATTTACGTGGGTATTTTTCCTTGATGACAAATCACGAGTTCGTAAAATCTTCAAAACCTTTGCTAGAAAGGCCCAAAATCAATTTGAGGTGAAGATCAAGAAAGTTCGGAGCGACAATGGAACGGAGTTCAAGAACGCCCATGTGGACTCCTTTCTCGATGAGGAAGGGATTCTACATGAGTTCTCGGCCACATACACACCTCAACAAAATGGAGTTGTTGAGAGGAAGAACCGAACGCTCATTGAGATGGCGAGAACGATGCTTGATGAATACAAGACACCGAAACACTTCTGGGGAGAAGCCGCCGAGACAGACTTGTCATGCTATCAACAGCTTTATCTTCACAAGCTCCTCGGCAAGACTTCATACGAGCTCCTTACCGGTAACAAACCCCAAGTGGGATATTTTCGTGTCTTTGGTTCAAAATGCTATATCCTTGATAAGCATCGTCGGTCTAAATTTGCTCCTAAAACTCATGAAGGCTTTTTCCTCGGTTATGGATCAAACTCTCACACCTACCGTATCTACAATAATTTCACCCGAAAGGTTGAAGAGACGGTAGATGTGAAGTTTGATGAATCTAATGGCTCGCAAGTAGAGCAAATGCCTATTGATGTAGGAGACAAGGACCCATCGGAAGCCATTCAAGATTTATCCATTGGAAAGATTCGTCCCATGGAAGTGAAGGAGAGTACCTCATCTACATATGTGGAGCCCCCTATCTCACGGAGAGATGAACCTCAAGGCAACATGGAGGCTTCCACAAGTGGAACTCACCAAGATGAGGAAGTGCGACAAGAAGATCCACCACAACCTCCTTCTCCACCACCTCAAGACAACACCAACAACAATGATGAAGAAGAAGATGAGGATGATGAGGAAGCTCGGCCTCGACCACGACAAAAGCTATCCCGAGTTCGAGCAAGAGTCAAGAAGGACCATCCTGTGGAACAAATGATGAATGACATCGACCGGAGAATCACTCGCTCTAAAACTCGCTTAGCTAACTTTTGTGAGCATTACTCATTTATTTCTAGTCTTGAACCTATGAAGGTAGAAGAAGCGCCAAGACCCGGATTGGGTGAACGCTATGCATGAAGAGCTACACAACTTCGAGAGGAACAACGTTTGGACTTTGGTAGAGAAGCCCAATGATGACCAAAACGTCATTGGAACCAAATGGGTGTTTCGGAACAAGCAAGATGAAGATGGACAAGTCATCCGCAACAAGGCTCGCCTCAGTAGCACAAGGTTACACACAAGTCGAAGGTATGGACTATGGTGAGACCTATGCCCCGTTGCTAGACTTGAGTCCATTCGCATTCTTCTTGCTTATGCCAACCACCATGACATTACTCTCTATCAAATGGACATTAAAAGTGCTTTCCTAAATGGAGAAATTGAGGAGGAAGTATTTGTGAAACAACCTCCGGATTTGTGAATCCTAAAAGCCTAATCATGTTTACAAGTTGCACAAAGCTCTTTATGGTCTTAAACAAGCCCCTAGAGCTTGGTACAAATGTTGACTAGCTTTCTTCTTGAGAAAGGATTTGAGATTGGAAAAATAGACTCAACGCTGTTCACAAAAGGGTTGACGGTGAACTATTTGTGTGCCAAATATATGTTGATGATATTATCTTTGGTTCAACTAACCCCATTTTAGTGAGAAGTTTGGAAAGCTTATGTCTGAGAAGTATGAGATGTCCATGATGAGTGAACTCAAGTTCTTCCTTGGGTTGCAAATCAAGCAATCTAAGGAGGGTACTTTTGTCTCACAAACAAAGTACACTAAGGATCTCTTCAAGAAGTTCAACATGCAAGAGAGCAAAGGTATGAGAACCCCATGCCTACTAGTGGACATAATGACTTGACTAAAGATGGAGAACCTGTTGATCAAAAGGTTTATCGATCCATGATTGGTTCTCTACTATATCTCTGTGCTTCTCGTCGACATAATGTTGAGTGTATGCATGTGTGCTCGATATCAAGTCGCTCCTAAAGAATGTCATCTTAAGGTCTGTTAAAAGAATTGTGAGATATTTAATACACACACCTAACTTTGGCATTTGGTATCCTAAGAGGGCCTCTTTCGATCTTGTTGGCTATTCCGACTCGGACTATGCCGGTGACAAGATTGATAGAAAGTCAACTTCGGGTACGTGTCAATTTCTCGGTCGATCCCTTGTATCTTGGTCATCCAAGAAACAAAATTCGGTATCATTATCATCGCCAAGCAGTAATATATTCTTGCTGGTTCGTGTTGTGCTCAGTTGCTATGGATGACACAAACGCTTAAGGATTATGGGATACATGCGAGACATGTTCCTTTGCTTTGTGACAATGAGAGTGCGATTAAGATTGGACACAATCCCGTGCAACACTCTCGCACGAAACACATTGAAGTTCGTCACCATTTTATTCGTGATCACATTGCTAAGGGTGACATTGATCTTAAGCATGTTTGTACTGACAAACAGCTTGCAGATATCTTCACAAAACCACTTGATGAGAAAGTGTTTTGTCGCTAAGGAGTGAGTTGAACATCATTGATGCTTCAAACTTGGAGTGAAAACTCCATTGATGCATGCAAGGCATGAGCCTAATTGACTAATCCTTGATATTTCTCTTATGATGATGATCATATGTCTTGGACACATTTGCCCCTTGTGTTGCATCTAACTCCTTGCACGTACTTGGATGGTATACATTCAACAAGATTATCACACACACTCAAATCATGAGTAATCTTGTCATTGACCAAGTATCTAGCTCTTTGGGAAGTTGAGTTCAAGGAACAAAATTCCACATATCCTTTTGACACTTTATACATCTAGTATTTCACTCTTGTCATCTTGGATATTCTTGAGTATTTCCTTGCTTGCCTAACCCATGTAGGAAGATGAAATATACAATTGGAAATGGTGCTTCAACTTCATATTCTATGAGCATCAACATCAAGTTCACCTACATGAGTACAAGCAACAACAAGCCCAAGGTATGTTTTTCACATCTTGAAGAAGCTTTGTTCAAAGTCATGAGTACAAGCGACTTCAAAAGATGTGATCACATCAAATGCTTAATCGAAAAATGGCAACCCCATTTTGAGCTTAAACGATGAGTATGACCTATGATCAAATGTTCTCATTTGACTCCTAAGTCAATATACTCAAACATAGGTGACCTAGTCGCCGACCCCTGTCTAGATGAAGTACATATGTTTTGGAGTTTCTCTGCTTTTCTCATTGAGTTTTCTTGCTTATTTTCAAAAAAAAAAAAAACACTTCATCTAGCAATCCTTTTATTTCTATTCTTTTGTTTTTTTGTGAATATATTTTTGACTCTGATCAATTCCCTGAAAATCTTTTACAAATTCATTGCAAATCTGTTGAAACATTCCTTGCAAAGTGAGCTGAAATATTTCGATTCCCGAATTAAACTCGGCGCCACCGACTTAAAACTTTCGATTCGACCGAAAAAGGATCCGCCCTAAGTCTCGACTTTCTGACTCACCGATCCATATCAATTCGGTGTCACCGATTTACATTCACCAGATATCATCTTATGCAGCTCAACTCAATGATTCTTGATGCATGTTTCTTATTGAACAAGATGTGATTCTTAAGGATCCCACTTCATTCCTTCCATCTTTCCTGCACTTCTGGTTTATCGTCCTTTTCGCACTTGATGTCAAAGGGAGAAGATTTAGGGGAGCTTAGGGGAGATTGGAGGATAAGGGAAAAAAAAATTAAAAGGAAGAAAAACAATCTTACCTTAAGGGGAGAGGATCACATCAAAGCTTTGCCATATCCCATATTGATATTACATTTGGCATCATTCTTACTTTTTGCTTCTCTTGCTCTCACAATTGGTATCTTATGAAAAGCACAATTGGTATCTTATGAAAAGCAAAATCTTTCGAGCTCATTGAAAATCTTTCGGTCTTGGGAGACATGTTGGTTGATTCAAGCTAGTGCTCAACATGAGACACTCTTTATACATGTCATCCCCGGCTTGGTACTCTTGATGTTCTTGCTATTGGTCAAGAACTACTCTTGTGTTATCTAACCTTGTTTTCCCAAGTTTATTTCTTGGTACAATACCAAGGAACTCCAAGGTAAGTATATGCATCTTGCGAATGTGCATGATGGTGACTTGCTTGTGAATACTTGTTTGCAAGAAATCACCATGCACATATGCATCATCACTCATTTATCCTCATCTCGCTCTGATGCATATAGCCAAGCTGCATGTAGCACATCTTGCTTTTCTCTCATGTATGCTTGTGGTAGTCCAAAACCAAAATCTAAAATCTTGCACACTTGTAGGGGAGCCTGTACTACATGTTTGTCAAAGCTTTAATGATAATCCTGTCTTTCTTTTAGTAAGCTTTGATATCTTATTTTGTGTGTTGCCATCAATTACCAAAAAGGGGGAGATTGAAAGCACATTTGCTCCCTAGGTGGTTTTGGTAATTAATGACAACATACTTTGTGGTTGGACTAATGCTTTCATCAAGTATGTTTCAGAAAGTCAATCACTCGCATGGCAAAAGGACTAGAAAGGTGGACCCCTAGGATGCTAAGGAAAGGATTGGCAAAAGCTCAAGACTCCATTTTGGTTTAGTGATTCAAGATCACATTGAGTCCATAGGAAAGCCAATACTATTAAAAGGGATGAGGTTATGATGATGATCCGTTGCTCAAAGTGCTTAGTGATTTATCTCTCAAACTATCGCAATCTTTCATTCCTACATAAACTCATAAGTAATCTCGGTCCCACCGATTCCATAAACTCACCACACCGAGATGAACCACCTCACCATATAGCCAAACCCTAATAATTTCGGATTTTCCGATTCCAAACTCGGTCTTACGAAATTGGTGTTGCCAAGCTTCAGAAACCTTCAGACTCAAATCGGTGTCATCGAGATGAGAAAGTCGGTCCCACCGAGATTGGCAAACCCTAGACTTTGGAAGAATCGGACTAACCGAGATTGTATTTTCGGTCCCACCGAAAATCCCAACGCTCACAAGATTTAAACTTTCGGTCTCACCGAGTTGTCAACTTCGGTCCGACCGAGATTGGTCAAATGTGTGTACGGTTGGATTTTGTGTGGAGGCTATAAATACCCTCCACCTCCTCTTCATTCGTGGAGAGAGCCATCGAAAGAACTACCACTCCTACCTTACATTTCGAGAAGAAAACTACCTACCCTTGTGTTGAGATCAAGTTGCTCCACTCCCACCATATGAAACTTGATTTCTAGCCTTCCCAAGTTGCTTTCCACTCAATCCTTTCTTCCACCACAGCCAAATCGGTGAGGAGAGTTGAGTGTTGGGGAGATTATCATTGAAGCACAAGAGCAAGGAGTTCATCATCACCAACACCATCTATTACCTTTTGGAGGTGGTGCCTCCTAGATTGGTTAGGTGTCGCTTGGGAGCCTCCGTCAAGATGTGGAGTTGAACCAAGAAGTTTGTAAGGGCAAGGAGATCGCCTACTGTGAAGATCTACCCGAGTAAGGCTAGTCCTCCGTGGACGAAGCCATGATGGCATAGACAAGGTTGCTTCTTCGTGGACCCTTCGTGGGTGGAGCCTCCGTGGACTCTCGCAGTTACCCTCCGTGGGTTGAAGTCTCCATCAACGTGGATCGACGATAGCACCACCTATCGGAACCACGAGAAAAATCTCCGTGTCTCCAAATTGCGTTTGCTCTTCACAATCCCTTCTTTACTACTTGTGCAATTTACTTTCCGCTGCCCATACTCTAGAATTGCATGTGTAGTATGTTGCTCGACTTGCTTGCATAATGCTTGACTTGATCTTCATTGTGAACTTGCTAAAAACTTGCCCTAATCAAAAGGCTAAACTTTTAAGTTGTAGAGTAGTCTAATCACCCCCCCCCCCTCTAGACACTCTTGCCTTCAACGATCCTACACAACCACCTTCAAGCGGGCGAGCACCAAGCACCGAGGAAAGGCGCATGTGCGAGATGGGATCCAATATAAGGAACACCGTCAATAAACACACGGCAGCGAAGGGGAGGCGTACCCGACGAAAGCATTGTACCTCTCCTTTTCTTTTCTTTTTTTTCTTTTTTTTACTTTTTTCTGTCTCTTTTTTTTTACAACGACAGAACTTCAGGTGTCAAGCCAGGGAGCCGAACGAAGCCCACCAGCAGCCCAAAGTAGAGCGGAAACAGGGAGCATGCACACAGGCAGGTGGATCGATTCACGACCCCGCAGTCAACTCACGCGAGCGTGAGATGGGTAGCCGGCTCGGAATAGCAAAGAAAGCGGCAGCAAGGAACGGCGGTCGGGCGCTAGACTAGATCGCATGAGCAAGAAGGCTGGACGGCGTCGGCCAGGCCAGGCGGGCGGCGGCCGCGGCGCACCAGGAGGGCGGGCGGCGGTGGCGGCACACCAAACGAAAGAGCGGGCAGCGAGATCAGAGACGAAGTGGAGCAAGCTGGCTGCTGGAGCAGTTGTTTCGATCCGGATAAGCCAGAGCAACCCGATCGTGAGGAGCGTAGTCCTTCGTGCATGCAGTAGTTGGAGGCGGAGCCTTGCAGATCG